>JAASAO010000175.1:0-73670 GCA_017311375.1 Mytilus coruscus | reverse complement strand
AAAGCATGGAAGATTGTAAAATTGTGTGTTTCTTTATGAAATCTGCATTCATTTATGGTAAACATTGAAAAAGCTTATAAATAGGAATAAAATGGATTTTACTCTTTTAAAATAGAGTCAGTTATAATTGATTGATATATATATATATATATTTATATGAAAAAGCATAGATAAGGTCTGATTGCCAATGAGATAACTATCTATCAGAAACAAAATGAAGTAGATGTAAGTGACTATAAATTCAGATATGTGATCATGGTGATATTGTGATAATATATGTGTGTATAATCACGGTAGGTATAATGTCCGGCTGAGATTGTGATTTTTCGAGTGAATCATTTTTCGAGTGAATTATTTTTCGAGTGAACAATATTTGGCTAAAAACTTACTTTTCTAGTTTGTTACTATTATTTCGCCAAGGACAATAATATCTATTCTTGATAAGTCACAAAACTTATTACTATTTTGGTCAAATTTAACCTTTTCAATTTAATGATAACTTTCTGTTCTGCAAACATATTACCATAACCTTGCAGTATAAGAATATATAAGAAATCAATGAGTTCTTTTAAAACGGTCCATAGAACCGAGGATAGGGACTCAAAATCTTTTCATTTCATGTCATGCTACCTTTGTTTTAACCGTCAATATTATTTCATGATATATATATATATATTAAATGAATGAATAATAGTCAACGATAAATCTTACGGGCGATGGATCATATAAATATGATACAGTACACTACTTAATATAATATATTACCAGTCTAAAAGGGTACAACATCACCAAAAATGACAATAAACGAACAAATGTAACTATAAATATTTCAGATAACAGATATCCTTCATCAGTATGAGCACAATGTAAAATGAATCAGATCAAACTATTCGGATTATTAAACTATAGCAATCTTGATTTCCATAAAAACAATAAAAAAGTGAAACAGTTTTACCCGAACATCATATGTAGAGACGCTAATAAATTTTAAAATTCCAAAAACGACTCAAAGACATGCCTAAAATGAAAAGTAATTAGAGATATGAACTGGCACAACTCTAAAATTCCAAAATGACGTCAGTTCAGATGTTACAACAACTGTGTGTAAATTCATTCCCAAAAACAGCACTGATCGATATAAGCTGGTAAAATATGTCAAACAGACGCTGCGTATTTATCATCCCAAATAAATAGCAGTTTTATAATGATAAGAAAAATAATAGTAAAATTTGGCTAAGGTTAAATAATTGGACGTGGATGCGTGCTTGTACATCCCTCCCAAATGAAAAGAACCCTGATATTTAAACTAGTAAAATTCCAAAAGAATCCTTAAAACTGTAAGAGTCAAGTAAGGAAGCCGGAGTAACTGGAAACAAATTATGTCAGGAAAATGAGTGATGGTAGGAAAATGAGTGACTCATTCTATGTTTTTCATTTATACCCTCTGGGAAACTGTCCTTAGCTTTCTTATCCAAAACCTTTCCGAGCAAGTCTTTCGCCCTTGACCAACCCTCGTTGTGGTCTATGATTGTGATTATAGGTTTTGAGATCATCTTGGGCATACCCAGGTGATCTCAAATGACGACTTACGGGAGGTCTGGCTTGCAGGTGTAGTCACTTGATGACCATTCATGCGTTTGTTGAATGGCTGTTCTGTCTCGCCAATATACTGCATGCCTCATCGACACTGAAGAAGGTATACAACATTCGGTGTTTTGCAAGTTACATTACAAAATATAGTGTACACAGACCCAGTGGAGTGACAAGTAAATGTTTGAGTATTCTGTATTTGTTGGCAAGTCAGACATCATCTGTTACCACACGACTTGCACCATCATGCAGTTGAACAGCTTTTATTAAAGGAGACGTCAGCTCACAAATAAGTCTTTCAGACTTGCTGGTCTCCGAAAAACTAAGACAGGAGGATTGGGAAAGATCTTGGACAATTGAGGGTGCTTGGCAATAGTTTGCCAATTGGCACGGATCAAACGTGAAAGGTTAGTAAAGGCGGGATTGTATGTCAAAAAATCGGAACTATTTTGCTGCGCCTATATTCTGTTTGTACTGTAATAGGTCATTGCGTCTGTTGTTATTAGCACGCGCAAACCCCTTATCTATGTCCAATTTCTTATAACCTCGTTTGGTCAAAAACCGCTAAGTTCCTGTAACTGTTTAGTGACAGCCTCCTCAGAGGAGCAAATCCGCTTTACTCTGAGATCTTGACTGTATGGGATACTTTTGTACAGTGTTTGGGGTGACAGCTTTGGGAGAAAGGTACTGATGTTTATCTGTAGGTTTACAGTAGAGATCTGTTGATATGACACCGTCCTTAATAGATGTAGTAGTGTCTAAGAAAAATATTTTGGAGTTCGAAATTTCATATGTAAATTTAATTGACTGGTGTGCGTTGTTTGCATGTCTGATAAAATCATCCCATTTTTGTTGGGATTCAATCCATTTCATGTCAACATCATCGATGAAACGGAACCAAGACAGAGGTTTGGATAAAGATGTTGAAATAATTTCTTTCTCTAATTTTCCCATGAAAATATTGGCGTATGACGGTGCCATTTTCGTCCCCATCGCTGTCCCGTTTATCTGAAGGTAATGTTCACCATTAAAGGTGAAATTGTTGCATTTCAGAACCAGAGTGAGCAGTTGGACTAAACATTCGGTAGGTGGTTCTAAGGTGTTGCGAGAGTCCCATATTTCCTTACACGATTGTATTCCGTCATCATGAGGTATGTTGGTATACAATGAGGTGACATCTAAAGTGACAAGGAGGGTTTCCGGAGGAAGAGGGTTCATGGATTCCATTTTACGAAGATAATCTGTAGTGTCTTGAATGTGAGAAGGAAGATTTTCTACATGAGATCTTAAATGAAAGTCTACGAATTCCGAGATTTTCTCAGTCGGGTGGCCGTTTGCGGATACAATGGGTCTACCAGGGTTGTTAACCTTGTGAATTTTGGGAAGAAGATACAATCGACCAGGCTTGGCGTTCTCTTGTTTTAAATATCCGATTGTATCCTCATCTATGTGACCGTCATCGTGCATGGTTTGTAACGCAGTGATAATTTTGGAACTAAACTCGGAAGTAGGGTCATAGCCAAGCTTCTTATAAAATCTCTCATCAGAGAGCTGACGCTCTGCCTCCGCGTTGTAGTTAGCTTTGTCCATTATCACAACGGCACTTCCCTTGTCTGCTGGTTTTATCACAATATCATCTCGGTTTCTCAGCGATTGTATGGCTTTTTCTCGTCAGAAGATCTCGTGTTATAAAATGACGAGTACTTGTTGCTATCTAGATGAACAACATCCGATTTGATTTTGTCGATAACATCTTCCAGTGTAGCAGATTTACTAATATCTCTAATTACTTTTCATTTTAGGCATGTCTTTGAGTCGTTTTTGAATTTTAAATTTATTAGCGTCTCTACATATGATGTTCGGGTAAAACTGTTTCACTTTTTTTATTGTACGGAAATCAAGATTGCTATAGTTTAATAATCAGAATAGTTTGATCTGATTCATTTTACATCGTGCTCATACTGATGAAGGATATCTGTTATCCGAAAGGTTATATATATATATATATATATATATATATATATATATATATATATATATATATATAAAACTGATTGATATATATATATATTTATATGAAAAGCAGGGATAAGGTCTGATTGCCAATGAGATAACTATCTATCAGAAACAAAATGAAGTAGATGTAAGTGACTATAAATTCAGATAAATTCAAGAGTCTATTCTAAATTGAGGTAAATTGTATGGCTTTCCAAATACCGTTTCGATTCCTAACTTCACTGAAGAGACATTAATTGTCGAAATCCGGATATGGTGTACAAAACCTTTGCACCTTTTGTTTGCGGTATACCATCTTTTCAGCAAGTTTATTGTTTTCTGTTTAGTATTAATTTTATAATTAAGATCCATTTATTACATCGGTGATCCGTTTATTTGGCAATCGCCAATGGCAGTCAGCAGGGTTTAAGAACATTTGTTGTTCGACCTGTTAGTCAAATGCGTTTTGTTAAAATATACTTTTTCACTTTTTGGTCTTTTAAAATGTTGTTTGTGCTGTATTTAGACCCTCTAACAAGAAATTTGATTTGCATGCACACGTATAAAAATTGCGGATTTTATCCAACGCAATCATAGGTTTGAATGTTGTTTTCAATTTAGACTAGTTTTTATTTTTTCGTTTGGGCTTGTATTACATTTGCATTCGGGTTTATATGATCCGATCATCCTATTTTGACTCCTCAAAATTCAAGAGTCTATCCTAAATTGAGGTAAATTGTATGGCTTTCCAAATACCGTTTCGATTCATAACATCACTGAAGAGACATTAATTGTCGAAATCCGGATATTGTGTACAAAAACCTTTGCACCTTTTGTTTGCGGTATACTATCTTTTCCGCAAGTTTATTGTTTTCTGTTTAGTATTAAATTTATTATTAAGATCCATTTATTACATCGGTGATCCGTTTATTTGGCAATCGCCAATGCCAGTCAGCAGGGTTTAAGAACATTTGTTGTTCGACCTGTTAGTCAAATGCGTTTTGTTAAAATATACTTTTCACTTTTTGGTCTTTTCGAAAATGTTGTTTGTGCTGTATTTAGACCCTCGAACAAGAAATTTGATTTGCATGCACACGTATAAAATTGCGGTTTTATCCAACAGTAGTGTGAAAAGGGGTCGATTAAAATAGTTAGCCAAGGCATTTGCAATGAAAATGACAACTTGTATAGACCTATGATATGCTCAGTTTGGTCCCAACGGTAAAAGATCCCTGGTTGGTATGGTCAATATATGCGTCTGGCTATCCAAATTGGGGAGGGTCGATTAAAATTGTTTTTGGCTTACATTGCATAATTTAGAATACGTAAGGATTAAGGCATGCATCAGGGACCCTTAGCTTTCGTTTGAGCTATAATATACCCCGATGGCATGCCTTGGCGGTGCTAGGGTAATATTTTCACCCTTATGGTTAATTGCCTTTATATTTGTTTTCTGGTCTTTTAGGTTGGTTTATCGTGTTTTCTGCTTAATGAAGCATCTACTTATGTAGGAAAACGCTTCTGATACTTAGCCAAGGCCTTTGCAATGAAAATAACACCTTGTATAGACCTATAATATGCTCAGTTTGGTCCCAACGGTAAAAGATCCGGGTTTGTATGGTCAATATTGGCGTCTGGCTATCCAAATTGGGGTAGGGGTCGATTAAAATTGTTTTGGCTTACATTTTATAATTAAGAATAAGTAAGGATTCAGGCATGTATCAGGGACCCTTAGCGTTTGTTTGAGCTATAGTATGCCCCGATGGCATGCCTTGGCGGTCCTGGGGAATATTTTCACCCTTATAGTTAATTGCCTTTATGTTTGTTTTCTGGTCTTTTAGGTTGGTTTATCGTGTTTTCTGCTTAATGAAGCATCTACTTATGTAGAAAAACGCGTCTAATAGTTAGCCGAGGCCTTTAAAATGAAAATGACACCTTGTATAGACCTATAATATGCTCAGTTTGGTCCCAACGGTAAAAGATCTGGTGTTGGTATGGTCAATATTGGCGTGTGGCTATCCAAATTGGGGTAGGGGTCGATTAAAATTGTTTTGGCTTACATTTTTATAATTTAGAATAAGTAAGGATTCAGGCATGTATCAGGGACCCTTAGCGTTCGTTTGAGCTATAGTATACCCCGATGGCATGCCTTGGCGGTGCTGGGGAATATTTTCACCCTTATGTTTAATTGCCTTTATGTTGGTTTTCTGGTCTTTCAGGTTGGTTTATCATGTTTTCTGCTTAATGAAGGATCTTATTACGTAGGAAAACGCGTCTAATAGTTAGCCAAGGCCTTTGAAATGAAAAATGACACCTTGTATAGAACTATAATATGCTCAGTTTGGTCCCAACGGTAGAAAGATCCGGGGTTGGTATGGTCAATATTAGCGTCTGGCTACCCAATTGGGGTAGGGTCGATTAAACTTGTTTTGGCTTACATTTGCAAAATTAAGAATACATAAGGGTTCATGCATGTATCAGGGACCCTTGGCGTTTGTTTGAGCCATAATATACTCCGACGACATGCATTGGCGGTGCTGGGGAATATTTTCACCCTTATAGTTAATTGCCTTTATGTTGGTTTTCTGGTCTTTTGGGTTTGTTTATCGTGTTTTTGCCTAATGAAGCATCTACTTATGTAGGGAAACGCATCTAATAGTTAGCCAAGGCCTTTGCAATGAAAATGACACCTTGTATAGACCTATAATATCCTCAGTTTGGTCCCAACGGTAAAAGATCCGGGGTTGGTATCGTCAATATTGGCGTCTGGCTATCCAACTTGGGGTAGGGGTCGATTAAAATGTTTTTGGCTTACATTTTTATAATTTATAATAAGTAAGGATTCAGGCATGTATCAGGGACCCTTAGCGTTCGTTTGAGCTATAGTATACCCCGATGGCATGCCTTGGCGGTGCTGGGGAATATTTTCGCCGTTACAGTTAATTGCCTTTATGTTGGTTTTCTGGTCTTTTAGGTTGGTTTATCGTGTTTTCTGCTTAATGAAGCATCTACTTATGTAGAAAACGCGTCTAATAGTTAGCCGAGGCCTTTGAAATGAAAATGACACCTTGTATAGACCTATAATATGCTCAGTTTGGTCCCAACGGTAAAAGATATGGGGTTGTTATGGTCAATATTGGGGTGTGGCTATCCAAATTGGGGGTAAGGGTCGATTAAAATTGTTTTGGCTTACATTTTATAGTTTAGAATAAGTAAGGATTCAGGCATGTATCAGGGACCCTTAGCGTTCGTTTGAGCTATAGTATACCCCGATGGCATGCCTTGGCGGTGCTGGGGAATATTTTCGCCGTTACAGTTAATTGCCTTTATGTTGGTTTTCTGGTTTTTTAGGTTGGTTTATCGTGTTTTCTGCTTAATGAAGCATCTACTTATGTAGAAAAACGGGTCTAATAGTTAGCCGAGGCCTTTGAAATGAAAATGACACCTTGTATAGACCTATAATATGCTCAGTTTGGTCCCAACGGTAAAAGATATGGGGTTGTTATGGTCAATATTGGGGTGTGGCTATCCAAATTGGGGGTAAGGGTCGATTAAAATTGTTTTTGGCTTACATTTTTATAGTTTAGAATAAGTAAGGATTCAGGCATGTATCAGGGACCCTTAGCGTTCGTTTGAGCTATAGTATACCTCGATGGCATGTTTTAGCGGTGCTGGGGAATATTTTCACCCTTATAGTTAATTGCCTTTATGTTGGTTTTCTGGTCTTTTAGGTTTGTTTATCGTGTTTTTGCCTGATGAAGCATCTATTTATGTAGAAAACGCATCTAATAGTTAGCCGAGGCCTTTGAAATGAAAATGACACCTTGTATAGACCTATAATATGCTCAGTTTGGTCCCAACGGTAAAAGATCCGGGGTTGGTATAGTCAGTATTGGCGTCTGGCTATCCAAATTGGGGGTAGGGGTCGATTAAAATTGTGTTTGGCTTACATTTGCATAATTTAGAATAAGTTAGGATTCAGGCATGTATCAGGGACCCTTAGCGTTCGTTTGAGCCATAATTAACCCCATGGCATGCCTCGCGGTGCTGTGGGAATATTTTCACCCTTATGGTTAAATGCCTTTAACTTTGTTTTCTGGTCTTTTAGGTTGGTTTATCGTGTTTTCTGCTTAATGAAGCATCTACTTATGTAGGAAAACGCGTCTAATAGTTAGCCAAGGCCTTTGCAATGAAAATGACACCTTGTATAGACCTATAATATGCTCAGTTTGGTCTCAACGGTAAAAGATCCGGGGTTGGTATGGTGAATATTGGCGTCTGGCTACCCAATTGGGGTAGGGGTCGATTAAACTTGTTTTTGGCTTTTATTTGCATAATTTAGAATACGTAAGGATTCAGGCATGTATCAGGGACCCTTAGCGTTTGTTTGAGCCATAATATACCCCGATGGCCTGCCTTGGCGGTGCTTGGGAATATTTTCAGCTTGATGGTTAATTGCCTTTATGTTTGTTTTCTGGTCTTTTAGGTTGGTTTATCGTGTTTTCTGCTTAATGAAGCATCTACTTATATAGGAAAACGGGTCTAATAGTTAGCCAAGGCCTTTGCAATGAAAATGACACCTTGTATAGACCTTTAATATGCTCACTTTGGTTCCGACATTAAAAGATTCGGGCTTGGTATGGTCAATATTGGCGTCTGGCTATCGAAATTGGGGTAGGGGTCGATCAAAATTGTTTTGGCTTACATTTTATAATTTAGAATAAGTAAGGAGTCAGGCATGTATGAGAGACCCTTAGCGTTCGTTTGAGCTATAGTATACTCCGATGGCATGCTTTGGCGGTGCTGGGAGAATATTTTCACCCTTATGGTTAATTGCCTTTATATAGATATACGAAGATGTGGTATGAGTGCCAATGAGACAACTCTCCATCCAAGTCAAAATTTATAAATGTAAACCATTATAGGTCAAAGTACGGTCTTCAACACGGAGCCTAGTCTCACACCGAACAGTAAGCTATAAAGGGCCCCAAAATTACCAGTGTAAAACCATTCAAACGGGAAAACCAACGGTCTAATCTATTATATAAAAACGAGAAACGAGAAACACTTATGAACCACATCAACAAACGACAACTACTGAACATCAGATTCCTGACTTAGGACAGGTGCAAACAAATGCATGTAGAAAACGCGTGTAATAGTTAGCCGAGGCCTTTGAAATGAAAATGACACCTTGTATAGACCTATAATATCCTCAGTTTGGTCCGAACGGTAAAAGATCCGGGTTGGTATGGTCAATATTGGCGTCTGGCTATCCAAATTGAGGGTAGGGTTCGATAAAATATGTTTTGGGTTACGTTCGCATATTGTAGTATAAGTAAGGATTCAGGCATGTAGCAAAGACCTTGAGCATTCGTTTGAGCTATAATATACCCCAATGCCATGCCTGGGCGGTGCTGGAAAAATTTTTCCTTTTTGGGTAATTGCTCTATGTTTGTTTTCTAGGGCTCTGCTGTTTGGTTATCGTGTTTTCTGCTAAATGAAGCACCGATTTATGTAGGAAAACACATCTTAAAGTTAGCCAAGGCCTTAGCAATGAAAATTACACCTTGTATAGACATATAATATGCTCAGTTTGGTCCCTAGGAAAAGATCCGGGGTTGGTATGGTCAATATTGGCGTCTGGCTATCCAAATTGAGGGTAGGGGTCGATTACATGTGTTTTGGCTTACCTTCACATATTTTAGTATAAGTAAGAATTCAGGCATGTAGCAGACACCTTGAGCATTCGTTTGAGCTACAATATACCCAAATGGCATGCCTGGGCGGTGCTGGGGAAGATTTTCACCTTATGGGTAATTGCCTTTCTGTTGGTTTTCTATGTTTTATGTTGATTTATCGTGTTTTCTGCTTAATGAAGCACTTATTTATGTAGAAAACGCATCTTAAAGTTAGTCAAGGCCTTTACAATGAAAATGACACCTTGTATAGACCTATTATATGCTCAATTTGGTCCCTAGGGTAAAAGATCCGATTTCGTATGGTCAATATTGTCGTCTGGCTATCCAAATTGACGGTAGGGATCGATTAAATATGTTTTTGGCTTACGTTTGCATATTTTAATATAAGGAAGGATTCGGGCATGTAGCAGACACTATGAGTATTCGTTTGAGCTATAATATACTCCAATGCCATGTCTGGGCGGTGCTGGAGAAAGATTTTCACTCTTTTGTGTAATTGCCTTTATGTTGGTTTTCTAGGCTTTGATGTTGGTTTATCGTGTTTTCTGCTTAATGAAGCACTTATTTATGTAGGAAAATGCATCTTAAAGTTAGCCAAGGCCTTTACAATGAAAATGACACCTTTATAGACCTATAATATGCTCACTTTGGTCCCTAGGGTAAAAGATCCAGGGTTTGGTATGGTCAATATTGGCGTCTGGCTATCCAAATTGAGGGTAGGGGTCGATTAAATATTTTTTGGCTTACGTTCACATATTTTAGTATAAGTAAAGATACAGGCATGTAGCAGACACCCTGAGCATTTGTTTGAGCTATAATATACTCAAATGGCATGCCTGGGCGGTGCTGGGGAAGATTTTCACTCTTATGAGTAATTGCCTTTCTGTTGGTTTTCTATGCTTTTATGTTGGTTTATCGTGTTTTCTGTTTAATGAAGCACTTATTTACGTAGGAAAACACATTTTAAAGTTAGCCAAGGCCTTAGCAATAAAATGACACCTTCGGATTTGGTATGGTCAATATTGGCGTCTGGCTATCCAAATTGAGGGTAGGGGTCGATTAAATATGTTTTGGCTTACGCTCGCATATTTTAGTATAAGTAAGGATTCAGGCATGTAGCAAAGACCTTGAGCATTCGTTTGAGCTATAATATACCCCAATGCCATGCCTGGGCGGTGCTGGGGAAGATTTTCACTCTTTTGTGTAATTACCTTGATGTTGGTTTTCTAGGCATTGATGTTGGTTTATCGTATTTTCTGCTTAATGAAGCACTTATTTATGTAGGAAAACGCATCTTAAAGTTAGCCACGGCCTTTACAATGAAAATGACACCTTGTATAGACCTATTATATGCTCAGTTTGGTCCCTAGGGTAAAAGATCCGGGGTTTGGTATGGTCAATATTGGCGTCTGGCTATACAAATTGGGGTAGGGTCGATTAAATATTTATTTGGCTTAAGTTTACATATTTTAGTATAAGTAAAGATACAGGCATGTAGCAGACACCCTGAGCATTCGTTTGAGCTGAATATACCTAAATGGCATGACTGGGCGGTGCTGGGGAAGATTTTCACTCTTATGAGTAATTGCCTTTCTGTTGGTTTTCTATGCTTTTATGTTGGTTTATCGTGTTTTCTGCTTAATGAAGCACTTATTTACGTAGGAAAACACATCTTAAAGTTAGCCAAGGCCTTAGCAATGAAAATGACACCTTGTATAGACCTATAATATGCTCAGTTTGGTCCCTAGGAAAAAGATCCGGGACTAGTATGGTCAATATTGAATACTGGACACTTTTAATTTGCAAAACACTCATTTGCAAATCCGCCGCCGCCTCAAATAAGCGCTACAGTGTCATGTATATAACCAAAATGTGCGGAATTACATGGGATTCAATAATTTCATTGGTTTTCTACTGTTTCTATTATATTTATTTTGCTATCTGATTTATAAAAACATGGGATTTTCAATATCCCATGGGACAGAACAAAATCCCATGGGATTGACCATTATCCCATGGGATTTTGGTTAAATCCATGGGATTTTTGGTCCCATGGGATAATAGTAGTCCCATGGGATATTTGTTGTCCCATGGGACAAAAAATCCCATGGGACTATAATTATCCCATGGGACAAAATAAAATCCTATGGGATTCAAATTATAAATATATAGATATAAATATACAGTAATGTGTATGTTAGAATGAATGCTGTTTGGTAGTAAAAGTTTTAAATGTATACGAGTTTTTATATTTTTATATATATAATATATATTTATTTTTTTCATTTTGTCACAAACATTTTTTTATTTGTTTATATGACAATAAAGATTATTCTTATTTTGGAATGCATAATAATATTTATGGTCAAAGAGTAAAGTCCTTTCACTGAAACAAAATGATGACATGTCTAAATAAATGAAAAAATATTGTTTTGAAATCTTTGTCTTGTTTATTTTATTATGAAAAATAGAACTGAAAAAAAAATATTTCATATTCTGACTGAAAAGTTTACTCTTTTCATGAGGTAAGGTTTTCTTTGTTATAGTTTCATTGCAATACATGAATATGCAAACAATTTGAATTATATACCTTTGTGGTGTACATAATATTATGCTTATATTTGCAAATTTATAATATAAACACTTTTTCTGTTAAAGTTTTAGTTTTCTTTTTTCACTGCTTGCTATGTACAATTATTCAGTCCACTATATAAGAGTCAAGTCAATAAATTATTTCATCCACTAGAATATTCGTGCAATTCTTAGACAACACATTTTTTCAATCTGTTCTTCAAAGATCTTCCTCCGTACATCTTTATTAGTTGGAGCGATTCAACTGAGAAGACAAAGCAAGTTTATTTGGACAACAACATACTAATATTGTTTTCATTCATTCCTTCTTTCAATTGATAATTACATTGTTACATTTACATGATCAAGTTTTTGTGCATCTATGATCGTAATGATAAGATTCCATTTTGTTTAAAGTCATTATGTTGAAATTTCCTCTTTCTAATAAATGTAGGAAAAACACGTTCCATTTCAAATTAATAAAAAGTCGCACTATGGAGAAAAATATCAACTTTAAGTTTTCTGTTCAGTATTGATCTGTTGAATGATGACCATGAAAACCGAGATGTCTGACCTACAAATACACAAAACTCAAAAATTATCAGTGAAGAGAAATACAGCAATAAAATGGCTATTTTATCATGTTTATGAACATTTTGATAGACTTTCATTTGAATATTCATTGTTAGTACTCTTATTTCAGTGCTTTGTGTCTATGATTTACATATTACCGGTTGTTGTTTGGTTCCTTGTTGCAGTCTTTTGAGTTAAGCCCATTGCAACAAATGTTTTCAATTTGTTCAAATGTTGTGCTGTTATTAAAACCACTGTCTGGTATAGGATTTGCTCATTGTCAAAGGTTGTACAGTCAACTATTTTGTTAAATTAAGGGGCTCGCAGGTCTAAATCAAATTTTTTCTTAATATAGATTTCGCTATATTTTTCTATAAATGAACTTTATCTTATACTTAATAGAAAAATAAAATAAAATAAAATGCTCCGCAGGGCGCAGCTTGATACGACCTCAGAGGTGGACCCCTGAACAGTTGGGGAAAGTATGGACACAACATTCAAGCTTGATACAGCTCTGAATTTGGATTGAGATTAAATATCTGACATAGCATAGGTTT
Source organism: Mytilus coruscus (assembly GCA_017311375.1). NCBI lineage: Eukaryota > Metazoa > Mollusca > Bivalvia > Mytilida > Mytilidae > Mytilus > Mytilus coruscus. The sequence goes on along the minus strand of JAASAO010000175.1, from coordinate 60,682 downwards.
CTGACACAGAATGAATGTGGTCTAAGAACTTAAAATTTAAAATTGGACATTTACCTATTATGGTCCAATATCCAAAATCTAAATACATGGTGAGATTCAGCAAATCAAAGAACCCCAAGAATTCAATTTTTGTGAAAATCAAACTAAGTTTAATTTTGGACCCTTTGGACCTTAATGTAGACCAATTTGAAAACAGGACAATACTGTGCAATTGAATATTTCTTGCTATTGCGCAATACTGTGCAATTAAAATTTCTTGCTATTGCGCAATACTGTGAAATTGGATATTTTTCTTCCTATTGCGCAATACTGTGCAATTGAAGATTTCTTGCTATTGCGCAATACCGTGCAATTGAAGATTTCTTGCTATTGCGCAATACTGTGCAATTGAAAATTTCTTGCTATTGCACAATACTTAATACAATAATTTTCACATCCTGTTTGGTGTGTATCTCCTGCCATATCATTATTATTTGCTTTTAAATATAAATCAGAAATTACCAACTTAAAACGGAAAATTTTAAAGAAAAAAAATAAAAAAGGAAAAAATAAAAAAAAAAACCCAATTTTTGAACCCCCTTATGATTCATCACCCCCAAACTCAATCCCAGCCTTCCCTTTGTGGTATGGTACCTGCAGTACAATTTCAGAGAGATCCATACACTTGAACACAAGTTATTGTCTGGAAACTAGAAAATGCTTGTTTTTGGGCCCCTTTTTGGCCCCAAATTCCTAAACTTTTAGAGCAATTACCCCCAAACTCAAACCCAGCTTTCCCTTTGTGATATGGAACCTTGTAGTACAATTTCAGAAAGATCCATACACTTACACACAAGTTATTGTCCTGAAACTAGAAAAATGCTTGTTTTTTGCCCCTTTTTGGCCCCTAATTCCTAAAATATTGAGGCAATTACCCACATAATCAATTCCAGCTTTCCTTTGTGATATGGAACCTTGTAGTACAATTTCAGAAAGATCAATTCACTTACACACAAGTTATTGTCATGAAACTAGAAAATGCTTATTTTTGCCCTTTGTTGCCCCTAATTCCTAAAATTTTGAGGCAATTACCCCCAAAATCAATCCCAGCCTTCCCTTTGTGATAAGGAACCTTGTGGTACAATGTCAGAGAGATCCATACACTAACACACAAGTTATTGTCTGGAAGTTACAAAATGCTTATTTTGGCCCTAATTCCTTAACTGTTGGTACCATAACCCCCAAAATCAATCCCAACCTTCCTTTTGTGGTATTGAACCTAATGGTAAAATTTCATAGAGATCCATTCACTTAAACTAAAGTTATAGTGCGAAAACCAATGTGTCTTCGGACGAGGACGACGACAACGATGACGACGATGACGACGACAACGTCATACCAATATACGACCGCAAAAATTTGTCGGTTGTATAAAAAAAAGGGGTCACCATTCATTTACGCTCACAATCCGCCTTCGAAAGAAGCATACATTTTTGTAAAGGTACTTTTTTTCTGTTGAACTAATAGGAGAAATAGAGGTAATATCGAAATAAAAAGAACTAAATTACAGAAATCGCTTAAATTTTACAATAGTTTAGTTTAAGTACAGCTTATTTGAAAATGATAATAAAAATATAGGTGACCAATGAGTTAAAAAGATATTACAATTCTAATACCAAAAATGGCATTTTGCACCAAAGGGAGATAATTTGGAGCTTTTCAATGATATATACATTTTAAAGTCATCTGGGGCCAAAACAAATAGATTGTCTTGTTATGATATTGTAACTATCATATCTATTTAGTTGGCCTAATTTGTTTTGTGTGGCCTAAGAATGTTTACATTATATATTGTGTACAAATTATACACATTGTGTTACAACTATGCAGTTTAGAATTCACTGGAACATTCATTGATACTCATGGAATGATTAGAACTTTCTATTTCACTTACATAACGTTTCCAGAATGATCATAACAAAAGATGCGTAATTTATATTTCTAGCGTTGTCTAGAAATTTCCGTTTGAGTATTTAAATGCAGACCCAAAAGTTAGTTGAATATAGAGATTTAGAAATAGACATAGATAGACTTAGACATCGATAGACATCAACATTCTCAACAGTTGGATTGACACTTTTATTTACAAACTACATCATACTAGATCGTGACCAATTGGATATAATATTCTGTGGATTCCGTGAAGATTTCCGGATAAAGAAAAGATAAAAGATTGGACTCATATTTTGACAGTTAAGTTGACATTTCTTTTGTGTAATACTTTTGTAAACTAGAGTATAATAAATCTTGTTAAATTTTATTATTGATTTGTGTCTTTTGTTGGCTACAATTAAAGGCGATTTTCTGGCATAACAGAAATTGGGGCTCGTCCGGGATAACGTTAATATCTTATTTAAAAAAAAAAAATTGTTTCAGTATTTTTATTTAAGCTAGCCAACAAAATTCTACAAAATGGCATTTGATGCCGGTAAATTTTGAAAACGCCAGACCTGGAGGGTTTGATAATTTAAAGAAAGAGGAATTAGTGTTGCTTGCTAAACATCTGAAATTAGACTTTAGAGTATCTATGAGAAAACAAATTATAAAAATTTGGTAATAGACAAATTAGTTGACGCAGAAATTTTAGGTGAAGAGGCTCTTGATCTTAAGGTCGAAAATGTTGACGCTATCAAATTAAAACAGCTTGAATTAGAACATGAACTCAAAATAAAACAATTGGAAAAGAAGAAAGACAAGCAGAACTTCAAATGAAGGAAAGGTTAGAGATGGAGAAGATGAAAGAAAAAGAAAAGAAGATGACTTTAAATTAAAACAGGCAGAACTTGAAATGAGAGAAAGGTTAGAGATTGAAAAATGAAAATTGAAATGGCAAAAGAAGAAAGCAACACTAAATTCCAGTCAAAATCAGAACATCTTAATTTTGATGCAGCAAAAACATACGTTTGGTTCCCAAATTTTGTGAAAAACAGTTGACAAATTTTTTCCACAGTTTGAGAAAATTGCTCAAAATTTGAAATGGCCGAAGCCTTTTGGACTACAATGCTGCAAAGTGTTTTTGAGGGCAAGGCCGCTGAAATTTACTCAGCACTTTCATCAGAAAATAGTTCTGATTATGACAAGGTTAAAAGGAAGTTTTGAAAGCCTATGAGCTAGTGCCAGAAGCATATAGACAGAAATTTAGGTCTTATAAAAGTTTGATTCACAAACCTATGTTGAATTTGCTAGGAAAAGAAGATCTATTTGATAAATGGCTTACGTCAAAGAAAATAGATAAAATTTTGATAATTTAAGACAATTGATGTTATTAGAAGAGTTCAAGCAGTGTGTTCATTTAGACTTAAAACACATTTAGATGACAAAACTGTTGAGACATTGCAAGATGCAGCTGTTATTTCCGATAATTATACCCTTTCACATAAAAGAAGTTTCAAAGGTCAAAATTGTAATACTTCAATGGAAATTACCAGAATCAAAGCACTGAGCGTACTGATAGTGAGCCTGTTGCACAGAATAAGAGTCAGTCTAGTTATAATATGTCTAGTCCGAAATTTGATACTTTTGAGAAGAAGTCACTGACTTGTGCTTATTGTAAGAAGAATGGTCACCTGATGGCTGATTGTTTTAGACTCCAGAAGAAGAATGAAAGAGATAATAAGCCCAAGACCAGTGCTTGTACGACACCCCAGGCTTTTAAGTCCAGTTTTTGTGATTACATGGAGGATTATAAACCTTTTATGTCTGATGGGTTTGTTTCTATTGTTGATAATACTACTCCTCAGCCTATTAAGATTTTACGGGACACTGGAGCTTCTCAGTCTTTATTGTTAGAAGGTGTGTTGCCTTTGTCCGAGGAGACTTCTGTTGGTGCCTCCGTTTTGTTACAAGGTGTGGAGTTAGGTTGTATAGATGTTTCCTCCATCGTATTTATCTGAAGTCAGATTTGATAACTGGACCAGTTGTTGTGGGTGTTCGTCCTAATCTCCCTGTTGAGGGTGTTTCATTATTGCTAGAAATGATCTAGCTAGGAACAAAGTGGTTGCTGAACCAATTGTTACCAGTGAACCAGTGGTGGATGTTAAATCACCTGAAGATGATGCTGAACTGTATCCAGCTTGTGTCGTTACTAGGGCGATGGCTAGAAAACAACAAAATGAGGATTTGCAAGAAGACCAGTTTGATTACATGGACCTTTCTGACACCTTTCTAGCCAACAATGAAGGTCCCGGTAGCTCAGAGAAGGCCATAATAAGACCACCTAGCATTAGCAAGAATGTAATTATGCAATGGCCAGACGTAAACAGCCATTCATTAGACCGAAGGAAATTTGTTGAAGAACAAAGTAAAGACCCTGAGGTTCTTCAGCTCTGCAAGAGGGCTCAACCACAGGAGGAAGCAGACAAAGTGGCCGAATGCTATTACCATCAAGACGGTATTTTAATGAGAAAGTGGAGGCCCCCTGATGCTACTCCAGAGGAGGAATGGAGAGTGGTATACCAAGTGGTGGTGCCTAAAGTCTATAGGCAAGATATTATTGGTCTTGCCCATGACACCCCTTGGCTGGACACTTAGGCATAAGGAAGACTTGCCTTAAGATCTTGCAGCATTTCTACTGGCCAAGACTAAGAAGTGATGTCGCAGAATACTGTAAATCATGCCATATATGCCAAGTTGTTGGTAAGCCTAACCAGAAAATACCACCAGCACCACTTCTGCCTATTCCAGCCTTTGAAGAACCTTTCAGACGAGTACTCATTGATTGCGTTGGACCTTTACCGAAGACGAAGACTGAAATGCGTATTTATTGACAATCATGTGTACCTCCACTCGCTTTCCTGAGGCTATTCCGTTAAGGAATATCAAGACACCTACTATTGTCAAAGCTCTGATCAAATTTTTCACGCTAGTAGGACTTCCAAAGTCTATACAGTCCGACCAGGGTTCAAATTTCATGTCAGGTTTATTTCAGCAAGTCGTGTACCAGTTAGGGATTGCTCAGTATAGGTCAAGTGCTTATCATCCCGAATCTCAAGGTGCCTTAGAACGTTTTCATCAAACATTGAAGAACATGATTAGAACTTTTGTCTTCAATTTGACAGGGATTGGGATGATGGTGTTCACTTTTACTTTTGCGGTCCGAGAGGCTGTTCAAGAATCCCTTGGTTTTAGTCCCTTTGAGTTGGTATTTGGTCATACTGTAAGGGACCTTTAAAATTGATAAAGGAAAAGTGGCTTACTGAACACACTGACTTGAATCTTCTAGAATATGTATCTAGATTTAAAGAAAAATTGTATACTGCTTGTCAAATTGCTCAGAACAATTTAAAAACTGTTCAGAATAAGATGAAAATATGGTATGATAAAGATGCCAGGGACAGAGTTTTTGAGCCTGGTGATAAAGTACTTGTATTTTGCCAGTCCCTGGACATCCTTTACAAGCTAAATATTGTGGTCCTTATACCATCGAGAGTAAAATCAATGATTTGAATTATATTGTAAAAACACCAGGTCGGCGTAAACAAAATAGAGTATGTCACATTAATATGTTAAAACCATATTTTGAGCGTACTAATGAAGGTGAGAGTAAACCAGTTGCCACTTTAGCCATGGTTAAATTGGAGAACAATCATGACAAACCAGATATAATTGAACCTCCTTTTAGTTCTAAAACTATGGAAGAGACAGTTAGATTGAAAAATTCAGAAATTTTGTCAAATTTAGATTCAAAACTTGCACATCTGTCTTTTGATCGTAGAGAAAATTAAAAGCCTTGGTATTTTCTTTTAAAATCTTTTTCCAGATGTGCCAAACAAAACCACTGCTGTTTGTCATGATGTCGATGTTGGTGATGCTTCTCCAATTAAGCAACATCCTTACCGGCTCAATCCACTCAAACTTGAATTTATGAGAAAAGAAATTAAATATATGCTTGACAATGATATTATTGAGCCGAGTAACAGCGAATGGAACTCTCCTTGTCTGCTTGTGCCCAAACCAGATAAAACCTTTCGTTTCGTAACTGATTTCAGAAAAGTGAATTCTGTTTCAAAATCCCAGGATAGACGATTGCATTGATAATATTGGGCAAGCAAAATTTGTGAGCAAATTTGATTTATTGAAAGGTTACTGGCAAGTCCCATTGACACGGAGAGCTCGAGAAATATCAGCTTTTGTCACACCAGATGGCTTATTTCAATATACTGTAATGCCGTTTGGCATGAAAAGTGCTCCAGCTACATTTCAAAGAATGATCAATAATGTTATAAAAGATTTAGACTGTTGTTATGCTTATATTGATGATCTTATTGTATGTAGTGATAGCTGGGAAGAGCATTTAACACATTTATAAGATACTTTTGATAGATTGTCACAATCAAATTTGACTGTAAATCTTGGTAAAATGAATTTTGCCAGGCCACTGTTGATTATTTAGGGCATACAGTTGGCCAAGGTCAAGTGAAACCTATTATGGCTAAAGTGGACGCAATTACTAAATTTCTTCCTCCTACAAATAAAAACAACTTATGAGATATTTAGGCATGATTGGATTTTACAGAAAATTTTGTTCAAATTTTGCTACTGTTGTTCAACCATTAACTCATCTTTTACGGAAAGATTCTAAATTCATCTGGAGTGAAAATTGTCAAAATGCTTTTGAAAATAGCAAAACACTTTTAATTAATAATCCAGTTCTTATCACTCCAGACTTTGAAAACAATTTAAACTTGCCGTTGATGCAAGCGATGTAGGAGTTGGAGCTGTTTTATATCAGGAAACAGATGATAATGTTGAGAAACCTATATCATATTTTTCTAAGAAATTAGATAAACATCAGAAAAATTATTCAACTATTGAAAAAGAGTGTTTTGCACTGTTGTCTGCACTTCAACATTTTGATGTATATTTAAATCCCACTGTGCATCCTATTCTTGTTTAAACTGATCATAATCCTCTCACCTTCATACATAAAATGAGAAACAAGAACCAGAGATTGACTAGGTGGAGTTTATTGTTACAGGAATATGATGTTATTGTAAAACATATTAAAGGTAAAGATAATGTAATAGCAGATGCTTTATCTAGAACTTATTGAAACACTTTGTATATACTATGCATTTTGTACATATTATTCATGAAAAGTTTTGTTACACTCAAACTTTTTAAGGGGAGGTGTTATGATATTGTAACTATCATATCTATTTAGTTGGCCTAATTTGTTTTGTGTGGCCTAAGAATGTTTACATTATATATTGTGTACAAATTATACACATTGTGTTACAACTATGCAGTTTAGAATTCACTGGAACATTCATTGATACTCATGGAATGATTAGAACTTTCTATTTCACTTACATAACGTTTCCAGAATGATCATAACAAAAGATGCGTAATTTATATTTCTAGCGTTGTCTAGAAATTTCCGTTTGAGTATTTAAATGCAGACCCAAAAGTTAGTTGAATATAGAGAATTAGAAATAGACATAGATAGACTTAGACATCGATAGACATCAACATTCTCAACAGTTGGGTTGACACTTTTATTTACAAACTACATCATACTAGATTGTGACCAATTGGATATAATATTCTGTGGATTCCGTGAAGATTTCCGGATAAAGAAAAGATAAAAGATTGGACTCATATTTTGACAGTTAAGTTGACATTTCTTTTGTGTAATACTTTTTGTAAACTAGAGTATAATAAATCTTGTTAAATTTTATTATTGATTTGTGTCTTTTGTTGGCTACAATTAAAAGGCGATTTTCTGGCATAACAGTCTTGAATGATTTTTGTACCATATGATAAAGTAACAACTAATTAAGTTATAAATAAAATTAGTTATGAAAATTTTTTTTTTAATATTTTTCTGAAATTTTATACCCTCAAGCCTCCTTAAATGTCATTTGATCTCTATTGGAGAAAAGTCTCATTGGAAATCAGACTGCTTCTTATTTTTATATCAACCCAGCCATATTATGCCTGCCCAATATCAGGAGCTTGTACATAGTTCAGTGGTTGATGTTGATTCATATCCGTTATTTTTGTTTTTCTTAATTTTTTGTTTTTATAATTTAACCTGGTACTTTTGAAGTTTGAATTGATGTTTTGTTTCAAATGTTGTAAGTGTTGTCTTTTATAGATTACTATATCATGTATAGGGTATGGGTTTTCTCATTACTTACAGGTCATCATTGCCCTCTAATAAGTAATTACAATGCTTACATCCACTTAATTGAACTCTGATGGATAGTTTTCTCATTTATCAAACCACATCTTATTTTAATAAATATTTAATCATTATTCAAGGGCAAAACTTTTATAACAGTGGACTTACCATTTAGGCTTTATTGACCTCTGTAAATCTATTTTTGTTGATAATTTCTTCTGTTTATAGTTTCCTTTATCTTTAATGTTCTTGCCCTATACATTAAAGGGTAAACATTATCATTTAATGACAAAATAACTACTATTACATAATTAGTAGGCAACTGAAAATTTTGCCTAATTTGTATATAACGTCGACTTGCTCATCATTCTTGCTGTTTATTATTATCATTATTCTATGAAAATGTGGTCACAGTAAAATTAACCTTGGCAGACAGACATCTTCTTATTTTTATATGACACCTTGCAGTCAATCCGTACAACAACAAGTAGACCAATGCTTATAATATCTGATAAAATGACAAAACCAAGAAAACTTAGCATTGACCAAAGAACCACAAAATGCGGTCATGGTTATATGAATCTGCCAGACAGACATGCACACCTTACAATTGTTACATATCCACCAAATATAATCTACCTGTAACTTTAAGCATATGATAAACTGACAAAACAATGCAGTGTTTCATTGACCAATGAACCATGAAAATGAGGTCACGGTCATATAAAATATGGCAGACAGACATGTGCATCTTACAATCATTCCATTCACTAAATAAAGGGGCCTTATTGCTTACAGTATCCGGAAAATAGACCAAACCACAAAAACTAAACAGTTTCATAGTTCCTTATACCCTGCCACATTCGTTATGTATGTGCCTGTTCCAAGTCAGGAGCCTATAATTCAGTGATTGTCGTTTGTTTATGTGTAACTTATCTGTTTTTCCATTTTTGTACATAAATTTGGTCGTTAGTTTTCTCATTTGAATTGTTTTACATTGTCATTTCTGGACCTTTCTCAGTCAGACATATGCACCTAGTTGACCTAATTTGCTAATTTGAAAATAAGAAAATAGAAAACTGGCCTAAAAACAAAAAGGTAACATCAAGCAATGAACCATAAAAATGAGGTCAAGATTGAATAAAACATGTCAGACTAACGTGTACATCCCTAAAAATTTTCATACAACGAATATACATGTACTTGACATGTTGCATACAATATTAGAAAACCCGACCAAAACACAAAAACTTAACAATAACCACTGAACCATGAAAATGAGGTCAAGGTCAGATGAAACTTGCCAGTTGGACATGCATACCTTACAATCATTCCATACAATAATTAAAAGTAAATATAGTAGACACATTGTTTATGGTATCTGAGATATGGGCGTGACCACAAAAGCTTAACTTGTTCACTGATCCATGAAATAAGGTCAAACCAAGTGAAAACTGTCTGGCAAACATGAAGACTTTGCAAGGTATGCACATATCAAATATAGTTATCCTTAAATTTTTTAGTATTCTTGATTTCTCTTATAATGAGTAATAGGAATCCTATTACTCATTATAATCATGATAATAGAAATTAAGGATACTAAAAAACCTTAACTTTTATCAATGCAGTCACTTAGCCATGAAATGAGGTCACTCAAGGTCAATGAACATATGACAAACGAAAACTTCATAACATAAGGCATGTATATAAAAGTATGAATGGTCCAGGTCTTCTGCCTTCTTTATATTAGGCTTTGATTAAGAAGTAAGTTAACACTTTATCACTAGTATTTTGGGGTTCGTGAGGATAGAAAACCAGAAAAATTGACACAAATCCCTGTGGTACGACAATATGTGCCATAATATTAGTCCAAATGATAATGACGTCTTGCATGGCTATTTCAACTTTTTACTGGGACGCCGTCATAGTAAAAAAAGCCTTGCAAGACGTCATAATTGTTTGTATTACAAAAGAAGTAACCTAATTCTTACTTGTTAGTTGTTAGGGGCTAGCAAAAAGATTTATTTAGAGTCGGTTATACATATAACAATACAACATAAGCTCTGTAGAGCTTTTATCCGACATACATATATGACAAGCACAATACATAAAACATAAAGCTCATCACTGAGATGGTAGTCTCAGATAGAGGAGACGGGGTCAACCAAACCCCTATTCAATCTGAATGTAGGACAGAAAGTCACAGGACAAAAGTCACGGTCAAAAGTCACAGACAAAAGTCACAGGACAAAAAGTCACAATTAAGTTTTGAGATTATTTTTCTTTGAACATGTTGAACAAGAAAACACTTTTTTGTATTTTTCTTGAAGTTTTATACATGAAGCAACTTTGTAATTGAAATGTATTCAATAAATATCAATAATGATCAAATAATTGTTATAAAAACAAAATGTCAAAGTGACTTGGTACAAATGTACTTAAATGGCTTCAATTTGCCAATAAATATATCCTTTGCATGATTAAAAACTAATACATTTTCATTTATCAAGGTTTATGACATGTATGAGCAATTTCCTTAAATTAAAAATGAATATATGTAATAAAAAGAAAATATTTCAAGATCTTTTTCATATATATTCAAACAATTGTCAACAAATTGTTTGTGACTTTTTGTCCTGTGACTTTCTGTCCTTTTACCTTCCATCTAAATCAGTGAACTGAATAATTGTTTTTGCAGTAGTCCGGGTAGCGAGTCGATATCTGTTATTAATCATGCAAATTGAGAGTCAACACTTACACAATACCTTTTTTAGAATGTCAGCTAAAAACAAAGAATCACTGATGATAGGGGAGTGTAACCGATGAATTGATCCTGAATCAGATAAGATTTTCCAAGTAACGGAGAACCTCTTAATTGAGCACAGTCGCCTGAAGATTTAATAATAATGCTACTAAAATATTTTATTTCTCGCTATTTTTCGCTATAATTATTAAATCTCCAGGCGACTGTGCTTTGAGTGAATATAAATAATGACGAGGGCCTCACGAATAAATATAAATCTGAAATACTGGAACATCGATTAGCAGAGCTCGAGCAGCAGAGTAAACTTACATAAATCTCGAAGTTATTTACGATTAACAGACTGTGCTCCTGAATAAAGCTGTTAAATACACTAATTTGTGTTTTTAACTGCTACAAGATATTTGAATCAAATGCTAATTACGCACCAGTTGCTGAGCAGAGAATCATTCTAAGCCAGGAACAGTCTATTACTAACTGTTAACAGTAAGAATAGAAAGTCCCTGTAAAAGGCAGTCAAATCCTAACAGAACTGTAACTTAATGATACATGTATATCAAGTTCCAGCACCTCACCCAGCACACTGAGTTAGCAAACTGGTGTGTGTCAGTCTTATAATATAAAACTGCGTAGGTTTGATTCAACGTTTGTTTGGATATTTTCTTAGGATCGTTGTAAAATTATATCTTAATCTTTTGTTAAATTACGATTTTAAATTGTTCAATTATTTCTATTTCATAATTTTGTCAAAGTGTACTTTTAAAGTTTTAAATTTTAAAGATAAAATGAATATTCCATTTTGATTTGAGGAAAATCTTTTGAACTGTAATGACATAGTCAGTCAACTGATTTGTTGCAAAGCTGATTACAGGTAATTATAACATACAGTAATTTTCCATTACGACAGTGCGTGTACCATCGGGTGTGTATAACGTATAGTTTTCTAGAGAACTTCCTGTCTACGTGTAATACAGATTGATGACATTGCACAAAATTTCTTTTGTTAAATGTGCTGAGGTATCTGTGTCCATTCCTATTTCATCACCACAAATTTTACGGAGAAAAAAATCAAAAATCATTTATATGAAATAAAGAAGAAAAGTAGCAAATATAAACTTCAGTAACTGCGCATTGAGTAAACATAATTTCAATATTGCATGAACCAACCCTTGAGAAAACGTATACATGTATGTAGATGTGTTTAAAAGACCATTGGCCTTATTTCACACTAGGACCTAAGATAACTAAAACTAAGCAGTGGTCGATCCAGAAATTTTCATAAGTGAGGACCCATTGACTGCCTAAGAGGGGTCCCTTCCAGTCATGCTTTAGTGATTCCCTATATAATCTACCATTTTTTCCAAGATGGGGTGGGGTGGGGAGGGGGAGAGGGCTGGAAATAAACCTAAATCCACCTCTGCTAATTGGGAAGTCATTTGGTCTGATACACACATATATATATATACCTATTATGTACAAAATTAAGAACAGCTTCAAATATATGCATATAAATGGTACGTCTAAAACCGTTCAGGATCTCCTGGGTGCACGCAGGACATAAAAAGTCACTTAGGACATGTATATATAAGTTTTAGTGAGCGTTGAGGGTATACATTCGATTGATAATTTATTTTATCATTTTGTAATTTTGTTTTGATAAAATCAGAGACATATAATACATGTATTGAGACATATAATACATGTATTATATGTCTCTGATAAAATCAAACCATCTTTATCTATCATTCTATCTATCTATCGGCATGCGCCGTTATTTGGGATACGTCACGGATGGCCGATGATCATATTCAATACCAATCATCATTTGAATTTGGTTAATTGATCTTTAATGATTAGGACTGATTGGTGATGGCAGAGAATATGTCTCTGGTGATGGTTATAAACACATAGAAGTAAACTTTGCAAAAAAAAAGTTTCCTGGCAAAATTATAAAATATATGAATATGCTAAATATTTTTTCTTTCGTATGTAATAATTGAAGACGTTTAGAAATATAAAAATCTTCACATAGTTGGGAAATTTTCAATTCAAGTTATTTCATTTAAAACGTTTAGAAATATATATCTTAAGTAGTGTTGTATTGGGGATTCTAGCGAGTTTTCTTGCAATATATTGCAATGTCTGGAATGTGTGACGTCATTCAGTATGTAAGGAATGTTATAGGTTAGGAATGTGTGACGCCCTTCAGTATGTGAGGAATGTTATAGGTTAGGCATGAGTGACGTCATTCAGTATGTAAGGAATGTTGTATGTTAGGAATGTATAATGTCACTCAGTATACAAGAAATGATTGGTATGTTTGATATTTTAAGAATGTTCTTTAATGTTCATTTGGAGACTTGTTATCCATAAGAGACGTTGACATTATTACACATTCAGTAAACTGTCTCTGTGTAAAAGCGAAAAAATCATAGAGAAATTTGTAAAAACAAATAATTTCAATTTCGCTTTAGTAAGATCACTCTTTTACAAAGATGGATATAGACACCGATGCATACTGTTCAAAGTTGTTTACATTCAAACCTATGCACCCAGCGAAAATGTACTACATTGACAGGGAACAATCGTTTGAGAATTGGCCTAGACAGATGTCTCAAAAACCACAAGATCTTATTCGGAATGGATTCTTTTACACTGGAATGAGTGATAAAGTGACCTGTTTTTACTGCAATGTAACGCTAAAACAGTGGGAGAAGTCCGACTGCGTAGAAACGGAGCATTTGAAATGGGAACCTAATTGTTTATTCGCTAAAATGGTGTCTGACAAGGTTCCATTTTATAGTTTTTTTCACTAAGTAATGGGTTAGACAGTTATCTTTCGAATTTTACCAAATACCAGACATTTTTTGGCATCATTATCATAGTTTCACCAGATATTTGTGGAATGTGAAATAGTAGACTAATCAGATTTAAGACATTTTCTACATCGTTAACATATTTTTGACATGATTATTTGCGGAATGTTAATTACTATACGAGATATTTTTTGATATCATTATCATAGTTTCACCAGATATTTCTGGAATGTGAAATAGTAGACTAATCAGATTTAAGACATTTTCTACATCGTTAACATATTTTTGACATGATTATTTGCGGAATGTTAATTACTGTAGTACATATAAAACTTGCATACAACCGCCACAGTTAGAAAGACTTCATCATTCGTAATGAATTTAAGTGAAAACACTATAAGTTTTATGCTTAGTATTTACAACGTTAAGTTTGCTTCTAAACTGAGAAAGGATATTTTAGAACTATCTGAGAAGCATTGTTATGGGTGTGGTGTAGGTCACCCTCTCAAGTACAACATAGTTGCTTGATGTGGTCGGAAGGAGAACATTTGGAAGCACATTTCGAAGAAGCCTTGATATCCATTGATAAAAAAGCAGTTCTTAATATGTGGCGAGAGGAAATGAAAAACCTGGAAGAATCAGGATGGACCTGTCGTTACACTATGGATATCAGTGAGAAATCTAGAGATGCATTTACACAATTGCTTGAAGATGAAGAATGATACAGAAAAATCTACCGAAACCAGACAGACTGTATAAGGACGTACAAGACTTCTCACAGCTTTTTCAAAGATTCTCTGCAATGATTTAGTATATTAGAAGCTGCTGTTTGAACATTTTAACATTTAGAGTGACAATGAGTACTCGCATCATACGCAATTCTGTATTCCTGAAAACAATTTATCGTGCAGAACCTTTTCAAAGAAAACTGATGATTGACTTTGCCGAAATGGATCAATTGTATGCATTATGTGACATTGTTATGATCATATTACATGGACAACTGATACTTACAGATATTCACAGAGAGAAACTAAAACACTACAGAAACGTCATTCGTGCCTTAGCCAGTAATCGCATTGACATTGCAAGGAAAAAGCGAACACTTTTAGCATACCACGGTTTGATTCCATTATTGATATACCCTGTTATCCCATTGCTAGATGAGGACTGATGAAATTGCTATTTAATATCATGAGAGACTCTAAATGAATTATTGTATGATGATATCTTGAATGTAAAACTTGTAAGTTTTTGTACTAATAAAATATAGTTCCTTTTATACTTGTTGGTTTTTAATTTCACATGTTGATTGTTTCCTTTGATATTTCAGAGAATACAATGGTGAAAAGGGTAGACAAACAGAAAGTAGATTCCATTCTAAAAAAGATATATTACAACACCTCAACGGAAGGGGCTTTTGGGTCCTGAAAAACTATATCGAGTGTTAAAGACTCGTGGAATCCATAACATTGGAAAAATACAATAACAAAATGGTTACAGAATCAAGACAATTACAGTCTTCAAAACCAGCTCGAAAATCTTTTAAAAAGCAAGAGTTGTCGTTTCTGGTATTGATGATATGTTCGATGCTGATTTAGGTGATTTTACTAGACTGTCTGATCAAAACGACAAAGTGAAACACGTGTTGTTTGTTATTGACGTCTTTACAAAATATCTCTGGGTGGAACCTCTTCAAAATAAAACGGCAAAGGAAGTGGTAGGTAGTTTTAAGAAAATTTTCAACAAAGGGAGAATATGTAAGAAATTACGCACAGACTCTGGTGCTGAGTTCATCTCAAAGATCACCAAAATTATGTGAAAATCTTAGAATTTACCATTTCAATGCTCTCAATTCACTTACAAAAGCAAACATAGCCGAGCGTGTAATCCAAACCATAAAAACATGTTACAAAGATGGATAACAAAACACGGAACCCATCGCTACATTGACGTCTTACAAGATATCGTCAAAGTTACAATGCCACACCCCATAGAAGTTTAGATCAACTTGCCCTAAGGATGTGAACAAGCAAAACGAGGCTGACGTTTGGGCATACATGTATCTGAAACCAAAGAAAAGAAAACAAATGTCGCTCAATATCATTATAAGGCTGGAGACTTAATCCGTATCTCTCATAAAACATGATTTTTATCGTTCCTACGATGAACATTTTACTAGAGATATTCAAGATTAGACAACGCTTTCGCATGCAAAATATTTGTATGTATAGGATTCAGGATATGGATGGTTCTTCAATTTCTGGCAATTTTTATGAATCTGAGATGCAGAAGGTTGATAAGGATGAAAATACCCTATGGTATATCGAAAAGATAATACGAAAGCGCAAACGAAATGGAGAAGTACAGGTCTTAGTCAAGTTTGATGGGTTTCCAAGTAAATTTAATCAATGGTTACCGGAAAGAGAGATCAAAGACGTAGTAGATTCTAACGAGTAAACATGAGTATTTATGTAGTCCTCAGTAGCGACCGTTCAACAAAGTACTTTCCCGATAATAAACCATATCGATTCAAATCACATTTGAATACTCCTTTATATTTAGAAGGAAGTTGGAAAGTGGCCTTAGTAGAAGCCGATGTTATCAGCAAATTATCAAAAGCAGAAGCTGTTTATCTATATTCGAGTATTTGTCAGGATTCCATCGTGGAGGGTGACAAGAAACCTCTGTTACGAAAGCTAATTTCAAATAGACCTGGTGATTGGACAACAATCGTTGACCTTCCTCATTATATTCCCTTAAGTACAAGCGAAATATATGATATCGACATTTACTTAACGGACAAAGAAGACGAATCTGCTTCATTCTTAGATCAACCGTCAACGCTTACACTTCATTTTAAATCGTTTCCTTTTTTCTAAGATGGATAGCAGTAAAATGTATGTCCCAGATCCTCAGAAGTGGGTGAAATATTATGAAAGCATGGCCAAAGGAAACCACAATCCTTATATAGATCGGAAAGGGAGAAATGTAAAACAAATTGGAGGATCATTGACAGGAGTCACGGCACCTTTATGGTACCGATCGATGAAACATCTAATCCATCGAATAAGCAAACAACAAATAGCTTAGCCGTACTATTAGTATCACCATCGCAACAAGTAGTTGATCAAGCAAAATCAGAACTTCAAATAAATAAGAATGTCATAAAACGGAGACGTCCGAGAAGATCCGCCAGTCTACCGAAACGTCGTCGTACTGTCAAGACGTTAAAACGTTCCAAAAGAAAGAACAAAGTCAAACGATCTACGAGAAAGATAGCAAACAAGAAGAAAGTCATTCGAAAATTACCCGTGCGTAAAACCAAAGCCAAAAACAGAAACGAAAATAAATAAGAAAATAAAGCAGTATAAGGATATATTTGCTTAATAATGGCTGCACTAAGCATGGATGACTTCAAGGAAGCTCAACCTAGCGAATTGAGTCTGTTTAATCTTCCACCTTATCAATCTGCAGTGGAACAAGTATACTTTCAAGAAGTCCGTCCCACATCTCAGTTAAGTGGTAACATCATTGACATGGAAATTACTGGTAAACATGGAATGGAATATGTCGATCTGAAAAGATCTAAACTTTACGTTAAAGCAAAAATTGTCAAAGGCAACGGGGAGAGCTTAACCGAAACTGAATACGTTGGACCTGTAAATTTATTTCTTCAGTCCATGTTTTCACAAGTAGAGGTCACCATGCAAGGAAAACTCGTAACATCATCAACGAGTCATTACCCATATAAGTCTATGATTCAGACATTGTTGTCATATGGAGGTGGTGCTAAAACGACACAGCTCACCTCACAGCTGTGGTTAAAAGACGTTCCGGGACACCTCGACGATGCAGATGTCAACGGTGGGGCTAATGGAGCACTCAATAAGCGTTCTCTATACTTTGCTCAATCGAAAACCGCCGATATGGAGGGAAGACTTTATCATGATTTATTTAATTTAGACAGGTTGATTTTGAATCAAGTATCAATTAATGTTCGTCTAACGAAGGCAAGACCAGAGTTTTGTCTCATGACGACAGAAGAAACGCCAGACTTCAAAGTGGAGCTTATCGAAGTTGTTTTAAAGGCTTGCAAGTGCAGAATCAACCCTGCCGTGATTTATGGACATGCCGAAATCTTGAAAACGATCAATGCAAAGTATCCATTTACCAAAACCGAAGTGAAGCAGATAGCAATTGCTGCCGGAACTGTGAACTTTGAACAGGACCAATTATTTCAAAACACTCAACCAAACAGAGTAGTGATAGGATTCGTCAATGCCCTTGGTGCTGCTGGGAGCTTTACAAAAATCCTTTCAATTTTAACACTTCGATATCAATCAAATCGGACTTTTTGTAGACAATGTTCCGGTGACAGGAAATGTGATGAGGTTGAATTTCAATGCCACTATCGGACGTACTATCATACCAGCTTTTAATAATATGTTCGAAGTGACAGACAAATGGATGCATGATACCGACAATCAGTTAGATAGAAATGACTTTGCTGGTGGTTATGGATTATTTTGTTTTGAGGTTTCGCCACAATTTGGAGATGAAGGATCCTATTTAAACTTATTAAAACAAGGGAACGTTCGACTTCAAGTACAGTTTGGAACAGCCCTTAAAGAAGCCGTAACTTGCATAGTTTACGCCGAATATCCCGGTTATTTCGAAATAAACGCAACCAGAGACGTTGTTACAGAAAGATGAACACCCACCAGATACAGTGCGCTATCGATTGTGAACAAGAAATGAGTAAACAAATCATTGGAGTATTTGCGGCTGATCAAATTCCATTTCGCAGATCAGCACCTTTCGGGTTTATCGTCAATACGGATCCACAGGCACTCCCGGGGAAGCATTGGATAGCGTGTTATGTTGACAGTAACAATGTGTTAGAAATTTTCGATTCATATGGGAATTCATCAAACATACACTCTCTATTCATCAATCGATATATGAAAGATTTTCACAGAACAATGATAAACCCCAAAAGACTCCAAAGTTCGAATAGCAGAGTATGCGGACAATACTGTCTATTTTATTTGATATGTCGTTGCAGAGGTTATACCATGACAGACATAACTAATATTTTTAGTCAAGATTTTGAACTGAACGATCAATATGTATTTGATTTTATATATACTAGATTTTATTGTTGTATGTACACCTCTTCTGGATTTTGTCAGATGTGTGTAAATAAAATATAAAATATAACATTGTCTTTGTTTTATGATTCCTTATATATATACACAACTCACTCAGTGTTGTATCTATTATATAATTACTTTTGTTGAGTATGGACGCTTGGTGGGAAAAGAGAGTTTGGTAAAATTCGAATCCCAACTTCAATTTTCATTACAGCTCCTAGTGGAGCTGGTAAGACCGTTTTAACGAAAACATACTCAAACATGCTGATGGTATGTTTAAAGCTCCTCCGTCAAAGATATTTTTGCTATTCCATTTGGCAAAATCTATATGATGGAATGAAGGATGAAATTAAAAATATACGGTTTCAACAGGGGTTACCAACTATGGAGGATTTAAGCGACTGGGGTGGAGAAGATTGTCACAAACTTTTAGTTTTGGATGACTTAATGGTAAAAGGAGCTGATTCTGAAGAATTGATCCACATGATGTGTGTTGAAGTCACCATACTAACGTGACAGTGATCTTCTTATTACAAAATATCTTTCACAAATCTAAATCGTTAAGAACTGCTTCTCTTAACTGTCATTACTTTATTCTAATGGCGTCAAAAAGAGATCCACAACAAATTCAAACATTAGGAAAACAGATGTTTTCCAGGACAAACAAAATATTTCATGGATGCTTACCAGAAAGCTACGACTATCCCTTATGGTTTTTTGTTGGTTGATATTAACCGTCACAGCGATAAAGCTTATCAGTTGCGTACGAACATTTTACCCGGAGAGGACACGATAGTTTATCAGCCCATGAAATGAAGGAAGAAGAGCGAAAATGTTTCATACAATTTTTATTGATATCTTCCACTCAACAGTTCGATTTCTTATTGAAGACATTAACAAAAGGTCAACTTCAGATAATTATGAAAATATTATTCAATGTGGTTAAAGGAGTATGTCCAATATCGGATAAGAATAAAACAGTTCTAATGAAACGCAAACGATTCATTCGAGCAGTGTTATTGTCGAAGTTAACACTTAGTCAAAGAAAACAGGGTTTACGGAAAATTAAAAAAATCTTACCGATATTTTTGAAGGCTTGCATGCAGTATGGCTCGTGAAATGATTTTAATACCAAAAGCGAAATACGAACAAATGCTCGACAAAAAGACACCCTTTAAACAGAGTCTCAAAAAGCGGCAGATGTAGTTACAGATGATGATAAACATAGGAAAACCGGTTTGATGAATCGTATGTGCAAATGAAACCGAAAGATTTCTTTAATTCTAAACACACAACAAACCGCAGACTAAACGATAAATTGAAGAAAAGTACGAAAGTCAGTTTAAAACCTATAAAAATAAAAAACAGGCGTCAGCAAACAAAATGGTTGACATTCCACGTATGATTGAAAACATTTTAGAATGTAAAACATTTTGAGCGAGAAAAACAGACACATGTGTTTTCCATTAATAGTTAATGACTGCTGAAAACATCGCATGGGGTTCATATTTATAAGGCATGGGAAATAACAGAATCATAAATTCTCATGGATTATAAACATTCTTTAAATACTATAGAAATGTTACTAGAGATGATATTTAACCCAGTGTATTCACCACACTCGAACACACCACGATGGATCCGTCTGCAGATAGGTTCTTGGAATGGTTGCTCGAAAAATATCCAGAAAACGACGAGAGGATGACATCTGAATTACAAACTTTAAAGAGGAAATTGAAAGAGTTTAACGAGTCTGATGATTATGACTTAGTACAAGAACTAGAGAGGGTAGAAAACACGAAATCAAAATTTGAATATACTTGCGATATTTGTGGTAAACAGTTTCGCCAAAATACAACAAAACCAACACATGAAATCCCATTTGCAACTTTTCTTTGTGGAAATGTGGAAAGTCATTTTCACGTGATAATACTCGAAAGGCGCATGAAAAAAATGTATGAAACATTCAGCATCGAATTACAACACCAAGTTTGCCTGTAAACATTGTGGGTTACCGTTTGAAACTTATGAGTTACTTTTTCAACACGTGGTCGACAATCATCCGTTGAATGGACAACAAGGGGAGAAGCTAAAATTGTTAGAAAAATGATGATGAACAAGGAAATGACCAAAACAGCACTAAAATCAAAGTAAACAAGTTTGCTCGTTACGTTAGGAAAGGTGCAATCAATGACAATGTTAATCAAACAATCATCTTTCCAGAAAGAGAAGAAAATACGATATATTAGAATTTTTGCTGAAACAAAGATTGAAGTGCAACAAGAGTTAAAGGCCAGACGAGAAAAGATTCGGGATATCAAATGGTATTTAAATGTGAGAGTTGAAATGGAGCGGAACATCGACGACGGAAGAAAAGAAAAGTTACACCTCATTTTCGAAGTAAAGCTTATACCTCTTTAGAAAACGATGACAACGAACATAACTTGAATGATGCTTTTCAGAAGATGAACGCCTCATTAGAAGAATTCATTCACAAAGGATCGAATTGGGTTGTGAAAAAATTATAGGTTTAGAGGTCAATAGCTTGAAATACTCACCTATTGCTGCTTCCAGCTACGTGGAGCTACCCAACAAATTTAGGCTTTCACATTCAGTCATCAACATCAAAAACATAGATCAAAAGTGTTTTCTGTGGAGTGTACTTGCAGCTCTTCATCCCGCAAAGACCATCATAATAATGTTTCAAATTACAAGAAATACGAACATTCTTTAAACTTGTCTGGAATCGACTTTCCGTTTCGCTTTCTCACGTTGGAAAATTCGAAAAACAAAACGATTTATCCATCAACGTGTTTGGATGTGAAGAGGGTAAAGTATTTCCACTATACCTCACAAAGATGAACAACGGTTTGACAGAAATTAATTTATTATACCTAGCCACTGAAAACAATTCTCATTATTGTTTGATAAAAAATTTAAATCGTTTCTTAGGACATACACATAAAGCAAAGAGGCAGTATTTTTACTGCCATCGCTGCTACATGGATTTACAAGTCGAGTCTTGTTGGACAAACATCGACCATACTGCGATCGATTTGATTTTCAAAAGTAGAATTTCCCAAAGAAGGAGAGAATATTTTAGAATTTAGGGATTTCCACAAAAGTATGCGAGTTGGATTTACAATCTATGCTGATTTCGAAGCTCTGGCTCGAAAAGTTGATACTTGTTTACCCAATCCAAACACATCGTCTACAACTCATCAAACAAAATTCGACGCTTGTGGATATGCTTATCAAATTATATGTACGAACGACAATTATACAAAACCCCTGTCGTTTTAGAGGTGAAAATGCAGTAGAACACTTTTCGAAAGCATGTTTAAGGAAGAAGAGTACATTCAGAGCATCTATGGTGATATTGAACCACTGATTATGACTGATGAAACGGAAAATCTATTTAAAAGACCACCAATTGTTATATGTGTAACCGCATGTTTACTGATAACTTAATCAAAGTGAGAGACCATTCACACATTGGTGTCTCTGGTGATAAAATTCAACCAACTATAGCAACTATCGAGGAGCAGCCTGTCAGTCCTGCAATCTGAATTTACAGAATCCTACATTCATCCCAATATTGTTCCATAACTTCAAAGGATTTGACTCTCATTTATTGGTAGAGGCTGCGGGTAAATACAAAGACCGGAAAATCGTGTGTATTCCCAACAACATGGAAAAGTACATTTCGTTTTCTGTAGGAAGTTGAAATTTCTTGATTCATATCAATTTATGTCTGAAAGTCTAGAGAGATTGGTGGGAAATTTAGCCGTAGATGGACTGACACATTTTCATCAGTTCCGAAAAGCATTCCCATCGGAGGATGTGGCAAAACTACTACTAAGGAAAATGTCTACTGCTACGACTACGTTGACAGTCATGACAAATTTGAGGAGGTTACTTTACCATCAAAAGAGGCCTTTACAATTCCATCAAACTACAACACATCTCGGATGAGGATTACTTGCATGCCCAAACTGTGTGGACAACCTTAAATATGAAAACGTTGGGTGAATATCATGATCTTTACCTGTTAACAGACGTTTTGCTGTTAATCGATGTTTTGAAAGATTCAGAACTATGACTCTGGAATATTATGGACTTGCTGCCTGTCATTTTACACGGCACCTGGACTCGCTTGGCAAGCGGCCTTGAAAATGAGTAAGATAAATTTGGAACTTTAAACATCTCCAGACATGTACAATTTCTTCGAACTAGGCTGTCGAGGGGACATTAGCATGATTACCCAAAACTTGCTAGGGCTAATAACAAGTATGTCGAAGGATACGATTCCACTAATCCTAGCTCTTATCTAATGTATTATGATGCAAATAATTTATATGGTTGGGCTATGTCCCAACCGCTTCCTTCTGGATTGACGAGGTGGCTAGACGAGGATGAAATCAAATACTTCGACTTACACAAGCTATCAGTCGATAGTGATAAGGGATATATGTTGGAGGTTGACTTGGAATATCCTAAAGAACTACATAAAAGTCACAATTCCTATCCACTAGCTCCCTCACATAAAACTGTTGATGATGATGAATTTTCTCCATACAGTAAAGGGTTATTTAACGATTTATATGATGGACTAAGAAAACGACCTAAAACCAAAAACTGATACCAACACTCGAAAATAAGATCAACTATATAGTTCATTACAGAAATCTACAACTGTATACCGAATTGGGAATGAAAATCACTAAAGTACATCGTATAATGGAATTCCATCAGTCTCCTTGGCTAGCCAAATACATTTCGTTCAACACCAGGAAAGACAGCAATCCAAGAGCGATTTCGAGAAGAATTTCTTTAAACTGATGTGCAACTCTGTATTTGGTAAAACCATGGAAAATTTAAGAAATAGGGTTGACATTAAACTGATTCACAACGAAGACTCGCTAAGGACATATACTTGCAGACCATCATTTGAACGATTTCAAATTTTTAACGAGGATTTGGTTGGTGTGGAAAATAAAAAGACAAGCTTACTCCTGAATAAACCAGTTTATGTTGGGGCAGCTATTTTAGAATTATCTAAAATCGTCATGTATGACTTTCACTACAAGGTCATGAAACCAAAATATGGTGACAATCTCCATCTTTTATTTACTGATACAGACTCTTTGATGTATGAAATTTTCACAAAGGACATCTATGAAGACATGATGGCATTTCATGACTATTTCGATACCTCGGGATACGATTCAAAGCATCCACTCTACTCATCTGTCAACAAAAAAGTCGTCGGGAAAATGAAAGACGAATTATCGGGTAAGTTATTTTTTTAATTTATAATACTTCTGCTCTAGAAATGTATGAATTTCATAAACATTTTATCGCTATTTTGTTGTTTTGAATTAATCAATTTCAATTTGTTTTCAGGTGTTCCAATCAAAGAATTTATTGGTTTGAGACCCAAGATGTATTCTTTGGTTTATGACGTAGGAGATGGCTGTAGAGAAAGAAAACGGCTAAAGGAATTGCTAAATGTGCTGTCGAGAAGCAAATTCGTCACTTACATTATAAGCAGTGCTTGTTTCGCAACCGAATGACTTTAAATGATATGAATTTGATTCGTAGTGACAATCATATTTTGTTTATAAACAAAGTTCGAAAAACTGGACTGTGTAATTTCGATGACAAACGTTTTGGAAAAATTTAGTACAAAGTTATGCTTATGGACATTATAAAATTCCATTTGTACAAAAGTGTTGTAATGTGTACTGTTGATATGTGTGTAATTAATAAATTATATATATTGAATTTGGTTTATTTTTACTATAATGAACTACTGTGAAACGAACTATCAAATAGTCAATAAAATGTCACATTAATTGGTTGAAAAATTCCATGGGATCGAAGTTTTCTTCCCCTTTTGGTTTTTTGCTAGGTAGTCCACAACGTGGTAACGTGCTGGGTCTCTTGTTGTTAGACGATCCAAGGACTCTAATGGGTTGTGCAGCATAAGGAGGTGGCGGTGGCATAAGCTCCTGAAGGGTTGGTTGTTGGGATTGTTGCATTTGAGGTGGTTGAGGCTGCTGAGTTTGAAGTTGTTGCGGCTGTTGTTCCTTAAAAAATTTGTTTGCAATTACTCAAAATGTGAGGATGTTTGAATGGTTGTATAAATGCAAACACAAAAAAAAGTAACACAACAATTAACCTAAAAAAAAAAAACACCGATCGATTTAATTAATAAAAAACTTACCTCAAATTGTTTGAAAAGCTGCTCCAAGCCTTCCTTCATATTGGTCAACTCCAAAACTAATCCCAACCAAGAGAACATCTTCCTGGATTCCACGGATTATTGTTATATAAGTTCACATAGTAAAAGTCATTCACCTTTGTCAAGACTACGGCCATGTGACGTCCGAAAGAGGTACGCATCTCCATATTTCCCTGATACTTTGTTTTTGGTAAAAGCGTAACTTTCCATAATTATAAAACGTTTATTTTATGAAAACTGTATGAGAAATTATATCAGAATGATGTTGGAATAGGAGATCCACTTATTTATAATACCAAGTGAGTACTATAATGAGTGGGTGTTAGACACTCCCTTGTCTGAAATAGACATTCATTGGGTGGAAAGTCTCTACAACTGCAGTAAAGCGGTCGAGAAAACACTCTCTCATTATTCAACCAATGAAAAACTCTCTGTTTAGTCTCTTTCAAGTTTGTTGACTCAACTTGCTCACGTTTGTTTTTAATTACCCACAGATGGTTAAGTATGTTTTTCAGTGACAGATGTTTGGTTAATTGCCACACTTCAACTTCAAAGCCATAATTTACTAAAAGGAAGTCGTGCTGATGGGAAAAACTGCATTAGCAAACTCTCATGTGGTGGATCAAATGTTCTCACACCATGCTATTAAGCCGAATACAGTACATGAAAGGAAGTCATGGTGGTGAGAAAATAAACGATTGAAAAGATCGAGTTAAACATGTGTTGTCTTGATTTATCCGTGCATGTTGAACTAATCTACGCTTCAACGTCAAACATAATTAAAATAATCAAAAATCACAAAACTTGTTGAGTATGCAATACTTCCAGTTTTCTATTATAAAACATTGATCGTCATATTCATTTTCAGCTTTGTCAAATCTTCCTTGCTTGTTTTTATCAAGAATAAATAAACATCTGTAGTTTTGTCTATAAATGTAAAGTAATAGTGCATTTGTAATAAATTCATCCTGTCTTCACTCCGACCCGAACTGAAGAATTTGAATTGTGTAAAATTGTGCTTGCTTATGTCTAGGATCAAGGTGGTTTAAAATGAATTTCTAAGTGTTTAGTCTTAAGAATATATCTTCTTTCTCTTTAAAGTAAAGCATATATACAGTAGGGGGCATTTCCAATGTAAAACTCTTAATTACGGCTTACTCATAAACCTCCATTTTAGAATATCTGCTTATATGTCATTTTTGGTTTGTATTATTGCTTAACTTTGTTTGTTGGTTGTGATTTAAAATCGTATAAAACCACAAATAATTCAATGACTGCATTCTATCGATACTATCAGTACTTTGATTTTATAAATATCTATTTATAGTGAGTGCATTATCTAGAACAATACTGTCAAAGAACAGATCAATGCATTTGTGAGTTTTATGTGTGTTTATACCATTCTATTCGTTTGTATTAATTTCTATAATTTGTACAAGGAAATAACTAAGTCAATCATAAATGCAATTTGACACATGAATAACAAGAGTTGTCGCTCTCTAAACAGATAAAATTATCAAACGTTGAAAATAATGTAGTGTGATAAAAACAAATCCTGAAAGTGGGTTTAAATAGGTTGAACTTTAATCATGCTTTATCAAAATAATTTAAAGCTTACATGAAACGTTTAAACTACTGAAATAGATAGAAGCTGCTTATTGAAATATTTAATTCGCTATTACATGGGAGACAACTCTACGCAACAAAACCCATTCGGAACTTTTATTTTTTGCTCACTTATAGAAAAGTCTAAAGTTTTGCTAATGTTTTCGCGCCACATACAGAAATCGTCAAGAAAATGGGAAATGTATGGTTTACTTGGTGCTGTCTTCAAGTTTTGTTGATTTTGATTGTGACATGTTATGGTGATGTCGACATCAAAAATGTGTGTAAGGTCGAGCAAGACTTGGATTATACCCCTACTGGATATTCCTGCACCTTTTCTAGAACTCACAGTCAAGTCTATGTGTACCAGGGTAAACCCATCAAAACAATCAACTTCGACACGTTTAACATAAAATCCACTTTAATTGTGTTTGGAATAGTCGATCAGGTGAAGATTGATCGCGGATCTATGGAATTATGTTATAGAATTGATGCAGAGAACCCTTCCATTGTCATTGTTAATGGACAAAACTGTGAAAATGTAAGTTTACAACATGTTTAATAACTCTTTCAAAAGCCAAAGCGACTACTCCAATCCTTTATATCGATCTCCTGACCTGAAAGTTCGAATAAAATGTTTGGTTAATACAGGTTTATGGTTTGATCAAGATTTGACTTGGATCTTTATCCCACACCTTCTACAGATGTTTAATTTCTTATCAAATATTACCCATATAAGGGTTTGAGTACATGTTGTACAACTGTGAAAAATGTGAATGTAGTTTTCTTTTATGAAAAGATCTGGTATGAGTGTCAATAGCCAACTTTAAATCCAAGTCACAATACTGTATATTTAAAGTTAAAACCAATTACAGGTTAACGTGAGAGTCTAAGGTCTGACAGCAAGCAATAAAGGGTCACCTCAATGACTAGTGCTCCTACTAAGGAATTTTAAGACCATGGTAAGTTGTTAAGGTTGGTGACTTTTAAAGGTAAAACAATCCGAACAGGAAAACCAACAGCTTTAGACAAGATGAGAAACACCCATGAATCACACCTACATTGTACATTCAACAATGTCTACTGAACAGCAGACTCCTGACCTACATGTATTAGGACAGCTTCATTCAAAATGTAGAGGGTTTAACCATTTTAAGACACATCAACCTTCATTATAACCTACGTATGTTACAACAAAAAAGACACACTAAAACAGTTATGCACCATTTCAGAATCTTTAAGCATTGTGGGTGAAACATACACCAAAATATTTTGATTGGTTAAGGAACAATATAACGTATTGTGATTGACTAAAAATCCATTGTTTGTATACCAAAATTTTAAGAATAATCATTTTCCCAATAGACCTTTAGTTTCTGAAACAGCTAATTGAAAATAGCTAAACTTTCCCTCAATGACAAGAAATGAAACTGGTAAAAATGCTGGAGAGGTTTTTTTTCCATGTTTTTTTTTTCTTTTGTCCCTGTGAAAGGTCAATAGACAATGAAAAAACAATATTGTCCAGTTTTAAAAATTGAATACAAGAATGTAACCCTCTGAATATATTTTTTATTTAATGTTGACACATACGTGATATTTTGCTGCATCTATTTATTTTTTTTTTGTTGTATCCATAAACAATTAGGAATAAGATAAATTAAATATATATTTTATTTATATTTTGTAGATGCTCAGTTCATCACAGGACTCCTCATCAATTGTATTGACAGGTACTGTCTCATCTATGGCTACATGGACATCAACATCTATGGATACATCAGCTTTGGCTACATCACCTTTATATACAAGACCTATGGTAACATCAGCTTTGGTTACATCAGCATCTTTTATATTTACATCTACATCTTCATCAATATCTTCACCAACATCTACACCAACATGTGCACCTTCCCATATTGAAGACAGACAGGTAAGCACTTAATAAACATCTGAAAGCATAAATTTTATTTGATACAATTCAACATTCACATATAATGTTGTGAGAATAACATTTTAAATAAAACGGAGACTTTGTCCTTGTTTTATATTGACATTTCATTATTTTTTCATGTTTTTATTTCATTAGTTTTTTAGTACAACTGTAGATATGTATGTGATGATTTAAGTGCTTTCTTCAGGTACTTTAAGCCAGCTTGAAATTTGTCTCAACCATTTAGGTATAAAATGGACAACACAGACACATCCTAACTGATAAATCAGCAGTTACCTGATTAGTTTCCATCCAATATTCTAAAAGGAAAAAAAAAAAAAGATTGTGCTTAAATGTAAATAGGTGTTGAAAAAAGGTATACATGTACCTTTGCTACAGGTATGTTGAAGGACTATCAGGTTCAGGTATGATAGGCTCTGCTTCTTCAAACTCCTCTTCACTGGCGTCATCACCATATATAATTTGATTTGACACATGTTGCATGTCCTGCCACAGTGGCTGTTTCAAATACGCTGTAACCATTTCATGTCTGAAATAATGTTTTAGGATAAAGATCAGATTTTATGGATTTTGGGGTTAGCAGCATCTCTCTTAGGTTAGTTTACTATTTATTATGTTTATCATTCATTTCCATATTTCTTTTAAGTATGGTAACATCCCGACTGAATCTCAATTCTTAACATGCTTATTTACTTTTGGTAAAAAAAATCCTTCTTGATCAACATGTCCAACCAGTTAGGTTTTACAGTGGTGAAAGGAAAGATTTTGTTGCTATTATTATTTACATGAATTATATATACGGTTTAAATTTGAAAACAATGTAGCTTACATTTATCCTACGATCATAACAAACATACATAAAGATTTATATGAAAAGGGTAGAAAGAATTATATAAAATTATTTCTTTTTTTATTCATATAAGTTCAGCAAAGCTTATTATTTTTTTTACGTTAGACATGCTTTTCCTGTATACAAAACTCAAATCAAAATAATTTAAAAGATCAAATAAAGTAGAAAGTTAAAGAGCATTATTATAATTGATGTAGTTTTTTATTTGGTAGCAACAGTAGCCTTTGCTGCATGGGAAATTGTTAAATGCATCAAAAAGAAAAAGAAACCATATAGGGGTAAACAAGACAATTAGCTTTCTCAGAGAGAATGGTAAAGTTGAGAGAAAAAAATGAAAAGCTCGAGCTCCATAGAAGTGAACACAAATGGTGGTGATGATGAGGATTCTTTTGACTCATGTCAGGATGGTGATAGTGTCTAAGTGTTATTATTATTAAGTTAGGATAAATTTTGCATTAAAATACAAACACAACAGTTAGCAACCCTATAACTTAGATTTTATTTTTTTTTTCATTATAAAAAGAACAGAAATCATCATCATCATGATTTTGTCTCTGTTGGTTGGTGTTCTGAAATGTTATAGGCGAGTTGAAAGGATTTTAATGCACTGAATGAAGACCCTCAGGGCAACCCATGCAACCTCCAGGACAACCCATGCAACCTCCAGGACAGCCAATTCAACCCCAGGAACAACCCATGCAACCACAGGGACAACCCATGCAACCTCAGGGACAACCCATGCAACCTCCAGGACAACCAATTCAACCTCAGGGACAACCCATACAACTCCCAGAGCAACCAATTCAACATCAGGGACAACCTATGCAACCTCAGGGGCAACCAATTCAACCTCAGGAACAACCCATGCAACCTCACCAACAACCAAGAAGATCGCAAAGAATCCGTACCCGTGTTAATAGACTTAATCTTTGAACTTACCTCTGTGTGAGTATACCATAGGCAATCACCATGAACAGTATTCCATGTACCGAATTTTTAGAATTTATTTTTTCTGCTAATAAATAGCAAGCTAGCACTGTTGTTGTGTCTTTGAAATGCAAAGTTAATTTACTGGTAAAAACATCACAATGTAGTAATGTGTGATACAGCGTCACCAATTCCCTATCGAAGGGGCAGTGTTCAAAGTGTTCCACTCATAAAGAGCAATTACTTTGCTCTTAATATCGGTATTATGCTCGCACAATCTGCAAGGAAAGTGTATATCATCAAATTGAATAATATTTTGCATGGCATCTAGAACTTCATCTATTAATGGTAGAAATTCCATCTTCAAAGATTATCTTATTTCTGATGTATAAGTATCAGGCTTATATATATATCCTTTTGGTAATAGAAAGGTCAAGAAGTCAACCTTTTCCTTACTAAATTTTATTGGGTTATTTTGCAATGGAGGGAGTGTTTAAAATGCAAATGAAGCAAGGCAGCAAGGCAATATGAAAAAAAATGTTAACTGTAATTTTAATCAACTTTCACATTATATAACTAGTAATGTTCAAGGTTTCTATATTCTTCTCAATCATATATTAATTTTAAATATAGGGTTGCTGACTGTTGTGTCTCTATTTTGATTTACAATTTATTTTGATGCTATGTATAGCTTTACATTGACACATGTGTTTTCTTGTTTATGATCTTATTAATTATGTGTATATCAATGTTTTTATTGTAGTGGTTAGTTTATTTTTACATTTGTTTTAACGACATTCAACGTTTAGCTAACATTGCTGGTGTTGAAATTTTACATGACAATAGCAGTATTTTCTATTTTGTGAGACTGAGATAAACTTTATAACGGGTCATTTCTATTCAGAATTTCATACTCATCATATTGTTTCTAAGACATATTAAAATTTATCATTTGTTTCAATATTCATATAATCATGATAGTATTGGTTTTGGTTGAATGATTTTGCGACAGTATTAATGATTTCCATATCTGTGATCTTTTTGTGATTGTTTTCATTCATCTTTCATCTGCACAATTTCAAACATTTTTTTTCTATTTGTATTAACAAACTATACTTTATTTTAGTAAGGTTTGGATCACTGTTTGTAAAGTATTGTTTTTTTGTAGGATGATTTGAAATAAGTTGTATTTTTTTTCTTAAAAAAAAAGGTTTCATTCAACAATTTTCACTTTCAAAAACAAAAACCTGAATCTTGCATAAAAACTTTTTTCCCAAGCTGATACATTCTAAATTATTCCAGGTATATTTTTTCTCGTCAAATAATTTTCAACTTTCATCTTCTTTCATATTTACATTCCAAAACTTTTTAATGGTGCTGATTTTATACAAACATACACTTTTAAATGTTTAAGATATATTTAAATATTGTACATTGATTTTTGTTGAATGTTTTTGCATTATAGTATTAATTATTTGTATGTCTGTGATTTTTATTCTTGTAGTGATAGTTTACATTCAACTTGCATCTCCACTACCTCAAACTTTTATATAGTACCAAAATACACTCATAACTAGTAATTTATTTCTTTGCATATTACAAGCACTACTGATGAGAATTAAATGTTTGAAACATAATTTCTAGTGGATTAATGTGTGTCCTCATTTTATACTCATTGCATTGATAAAGTTAATAACTAGTCATTCATTGTTTGAATATTTGATTCCCTTTACATTGTTTTCAATTTTCTAAAATTAAATCTTAGTATGGTTTCCTACACTGGTCAAAAACTGGTTTTGTTGAATGATTTTGTTTAAAACCAATTAGTTGTAAACTTTTTTTTTTTGAAAAGTTTTCATTCAAATTTTTCCTGTTCAAAAATCTTCAATATTTTGAAAACAATAATGTTCACTGAAAATGACAGTCCAAAGTTTCTTTACTCAAGTTATCATTCAGGTCAATTTTGTCATTAAATTTTAAATTTTCACACCTTTTTTTTTTCATATTCAAAATTTGTTATTGAAATTTTGTGCTCATTTTATATGAAAATATACTTTTACATGTTTTAGATACCAAATTACTGTTTGTTAAAAATTTACATTATTTATATTGAATGAAAATAAAATTTGTTATAAAATGTCTTCATTTATTTCACAGGTTGTCTTTGAGGTTAATCACCCCATAATTGATATTTCACATGTTTTGATGTTTGGTATGTTGTAAGAGGTTTATGCTTATGTAAAGATTACCTGCTGAGTCAATTACCTACTTTTAATAACACAGATTTTCTAACCTGCTGTTTTGTTTTAAGTGGCATAAGGTTTAACATGTATATGTTCTTTGAAAAGAGAAGTCATCAAAATATAATCTCAGTTACTTCCGTTTCAAAATGCACTTTTATTATTACAGGCGCCATCAGAACTGGAAATCCTGGGAAAACTTGTACGTTTCTTTGTCCTCGCAAACATTTGGAAAGATAATTATTCTAAATCAAAGTGTTTACTGCAAACATGACAAAAAAATTTCCTGAGAAAAGGTTGAAATTTAGGTATCAGGTAACTGTAATCAGACATCTTGTATATTTGACCTTAACAAAATAGCCAGCCCCAGTCAAGGATCAGAAAGAAATCTACGGAAAGTAATGAATCACAGGCAAAACTTTTACTTTTATTCAATATTTTTATGAAGTGTCACATTTAATGCATTATCTATGGACTTGTCTATAGCATTCTGAAGTCTCTTCAGATAGTTCCATTGGTTTAAGTTCAAATACAGTCCAATTGAAGTCGCTTATCCTCTGTGAAAACCTTCTTATGTCCAGTATAACTGATGCTTGATACCTGCACACCTTCACATATAATTCGTTGTCTGGTAACTCAAATGACTGAATGCAATGAATGTAATAGCTGTATACATCCTGTTTTGTTATATCCTTTATCAATTTCATATAAAGAACTGGTCAAAACCAGTGTCGTACATATCAGGGATAATATGATGCAGATTCCAGTAATTTTTATACGCCTAAATGGAAATCGTAGTTGCGGTATATTGAACTCAGACTGGATCTAATGCTTGCATATCGACTTGATGAGTTATCAGAAAGCATGTTAACTGTTGTGAGGTTGTTGAAAGATATGACATAGTCAGACACAGTTACCCTTTTTTAAGCAATTCTATCAGAACGTCTCCATGACAGGAGGCTGGATGACACCAACAACCTTGATTTTTACCTCTAAGTTCGCTCAATGATTCAAACAATGTCTTGCCATTATAGACCGTGGTATCAGTTAATATGTATTTCCTATATAACTGGATACATTTATTGCGTCCATATGTCTTTACCTGGAAAGGGTTCTGCCATTTACTGCCTTCAACATAAGATGTCATACCTCTACCTATATAAACATTATTTGAATTGGACATCCAATGCTGCAAGTCCCTATACCCTAACTGGTTCAATATTGACTTCTTTACACACACCAATGTTGCCATTTAAAATAAATGGAAACTGTGCTTAATGATATTACATATCACTGTAACATTTTCAACCTATAACATTCCTTACATACTGAATGACGTCACACATTCCTAACCTACAACATTCCTTACATACTGAATGACGTCACACATTCCTAACCTACAACATTCCTTACATACTGAATGACGTCACACATTCCAGACATTGCAATATATTGCAAGAAAACTATCTAGAATCCCCAATACAACACTACTATCTTATTCGATGTACAATGTGGCCTGCTTGGAGATCAAAACCCCGTTTAATTAGGGTTTGTCTACTTTCGTCTATTTATATTGCCGAACATTCTATAATCAAGGATTTGTACAAGCCCTTGCTATCATATAATGAATCTCGTCGCCAATATCACCATAATTACATAAAGTACAGATACAATCTTCTCCTAAATAGTTTGCCATCTAACAATTCAAAAGAAAATTTGAGTCGAAACTGATCGAAGTACCAAATCTATAAAAATAATCACTATTTTTTGTAGCAGTAGACGTCGAAAATTAAACTGTATATATTCTTTTTCAAAACTCCTGAAATAATTTAACATTATCTATAGACAGCTTACATATGCAAATCCTTTAAGAAGTATGTGAGCGTCTAGTAAAATTTGTTTATTCCCCTCCTTTTTCCTTCTATAAAATTTAACTGTAAACGATTTTGTTTCTTAATTTGTGTTTGCTAATGAACTGGGGTTCATGCTGTCAAAAGTCAATGTCTCCTTGTGTATAAGTTATTGATAAAAAACATTTGAAGCCGCCAGAAGAATAAATCATTTCCCGAACTAAAATACATTTATCTGTAAATAAAGACAATTCGCCTAAAACATTCTCTCATATATTTAAACAATTGTAAAATAATTAATTCAACGACTTTCTGTCGTTTACTAATACTTTTCTTGTTCAGTTTTTTTTATACCCATTGCTCTTCATATATTCGAATGATAATTACTGATCACAAATTTTCCGGATGCTTTTATCCTATTTTCGTATCGAACTAGCATATTAGCAGTTGAACGGAATTAAGTACTTTTTAAGGAATTTACAACTCAAATTTTCAACAACAAAATTCTACACTTTTTGACCTGGATTTTTTCTCTGTTTCGAAGCCGCCACCGGTGACCCCATAACATAGCCAACACCTCACATGGCGTATTCACGATGTTGTGGTATTGACAATATACAATCACGTTTTTCAATATACAGCAAGTAAGTAATTTGGTGTTGAATGCCAGTAGATCAGAATTTGTTAATTGAATTTTACCTGTTAAAGGGCACTGGCTGTCAAATTCATGTTCATCGATTTTGATCAAATTCACATAACGTGTAGTGTTGAATTGTTCATTAAAATTTCACGCACAATCTTGGCTGATATCAAGGAATTGTGTATTTAAATACAATTCCTTGCTGATATGCATAAAACCATTATTTCATGAAACTGCATGAAAAATTTACTTACCGCATAATACCAGAACTAAAAACACCACCGAAAGTCCACATAAGAGGGTATGGATGTGAATTAACAGAATAGAGAATAACGGGCAAAGAAAAAAAGGAATAAAGAATAGTGAAAGAAAGAGAATAATGGAAAAAAGTGTAAGTTATTAAAATTATAGCTAAAAAAAAAAGAAGACCCCCCGAGACGATCCTTACTTCAACTGTTATTTGACGCTGCCGAGTTATTTTGAGACAAAGACATGTATTAGTAGTCAGCCCGTAGCACTCTTGCATCAATTTGAGGATTACCCAAGGTTAATTTTACGGCGGCTCATTTTTTTGGCTTAAAATAAACATAATTGACAAGTTTCCTTCCTGCATTCTTGATCGCACATGTAAATAGCACGTTGGCCTCAAAAAGACATTGATGATCATTGATACATTACAACACTTGTCGTCAGTATTTGAAAATATTGATTAAGAAGGTACAGAAAATTAATGCACGCACACTATTATCCACCACAGGCCTAAATCGTTAGTCCGCAAACAACGAGGGTGATGAAAACCCAGCACTTTGAACACAGCCACCGGCATGTTGTGAATTTGAAAGCTTCCCAAATTAGTAACTATCCATTTCTACCCATAGAAAACTTTTGCTCTTCTTTTATCAAAATGAAATATGTTGATATTAATTGTATAAAGGTTAAATCAATTTATTCATATATTTGACCGACTAGAATTATTAGAATTTAAACCATTCCTATTGTAATAGTCCGAGATTACTCTGACGTCCAACGGCTGTTTGCCAGACAAGCTGGGGCCGTGGGACGTCAGAGCTCGTCCCATATCAAAAGTGGATATTTGCCGTCCAAAATAGATGCGCTGCTTCGTCGCTTCTGGTGCCAACGGACGGCCTTTGAATTATATAAATCGGGTATCAATTTGTTCATTTTTCATTTATCTCTTCATTTATGTAAGTTTCACCTACCTGCCACCCTTTATTTTCTCATATTTAGACAGTTTTCACAGTGACCCACCGATTCTGGCATTTTAACTTTCATTTTGAAAGATTGTCATGTGATCACGAGAAAAAAGTAAGGCACAATCGACTATGGGAAATGATGTATGCATATGACCCTAGGTCAATATGAATATATAATCTAACACCTCGCTCATTTACGATGCAAGCAATGTAAATATTCGAGAGCTTTCGAATGTTATCGTGGTTGGCACTAAATGCTTAATACCGATCTCCTGTAAAGGAGGTGAAAAATCGTGGTTGGCTACTAAATGTTAAATATCGATCTCCTATAAAGGAGGTGTAAAAGTATAAATATTTGCATATTTGAGTCTCGAGGTCGCGAAATCTCTCGTAACTTGACGTCTATTTGAAAATAAAAGTAAAATGTCTGAATCGATGGGTCACTGTGAAAACTGTTTAAATATGAGAAAATAAAGGGTGGCAGGTAGGTGAAACTTACATAAATGAAGAGATAAATGAAAATGAACAAATTGATACCCGATTTATATAATTCAAAGGCCGTCCGTTGGCACCAGAAGCGACGAAGCAGCGCATCTATTTTGGACGGGCAAATATCCACTTTTGATATGGATGAGCTCTGACGTCCCACGGCCCCAGCTTGTCTGGCAAAACAGCCGTTGGACGTCAGAGTAATCTCGGACTACTATTGTAAGTGATAAAACTAAATTTATATCAGGGTGAGTGAAATGAGGAAAGGGGAAAGGGGAGGGGCTGATCAGGAGTTCAGGGCCCCTTTTGGAAAAATTGATTGATTATATAGGAATTACTGAAGGATGACAGAGCAGGCCCCTCTTTGGCAGTCAGTAGGCCCCACTTATGAAAATTTCTGGATCCACCACTGTGGGCTTCAGTTATATTATCTTGAAAACTTTATACCTGTATTCTAAAGTGTAAATCAAGGAAAATAATGTAAATTAGCCGTGCATTGGGGTCTATTAAGGGTATTTAGGGGAAGAAAGAAGGAGGGTTTACTATAGAACCCTATGAGATTTTATTTTCTACAATTTTCAAATGAATATAACTTGTAAACTGTAAGTGATAGACACACAGTCTTCAGAAATGATGATAGGACAATAAAACAAATCACATGAAATAT
The DNA here is from genome assembly GCA_017311375.1 of Mytilus coruscus. NCBI lineage: Eukaryota > Metazoa > Mollusca > Bivalvia > Mytilida > Mytilidae > Mytilus > Mytilus coruscus. The sequence goes on along the minus strand of JAASAO010000175.1, from coordinate 23,105 downwards.
AGGGTGAGTCCTGGGGTAATCCCCACCCCTTCAATTTGAGAATATGCTATTATCTTGTAAACAGTCCAGATCCCCACCCTAAACCATACATATTCTTGAATGGGACGTGTACAAATCAATTAAAATTAAAGGAAGTCCCTGGGGTCATCCCACCCCGTTCAATTTGAGAATGTGCTATTATCATGTTAACAGTCCAGATCTCCACCCCTATACCATATATATTCTTGTATGGGACAATAAAACTAATCAAATGAAATTAAAGGGAAGTCCATGGGGGTCAACCCACCCCGTTCAATTTGAGAATGTGCTATTATCTTGTGAACGATCCAGATCCCCACCCCTAAACCATATATATTCTTGTAGGGGACAATAAAATAAATGAAATGAAATAAAAGGGAAGTCCCTAGGGGGTTGGGTCCCTAGGGGGTCACCCCACCCCCTCTTGTTTGAAAACTTGTAAACGGTCAAGATCCCCACTCCTAAACCATATATATTCTTGTATGGAACAATAAAACACATCAAATGAAATATAGGGAGAGTCCATGGGGTCACCCCACCCCACATGTTTGAAAAACTTTTAAATGGTTGAGATCCCCAGTGTTAGGTGAAAAATTTCGATCCCTGATCCCCACCCCTAAACCATATATATTCTTGTATGAGACAATAAAACAAATCAAATCAATATGGAACAATAGGAATGGCGAGTTATGTGAGCTTTGTTTGGGAGACTTCGTAACAGCATCCTGTTACAATTACTTCTTGTTTGAACATAATTTTGGTTTTATTATGCATGTCTTTCTTCTACATTTTGGATAAATAGACCCATAATCCAGCAAATTGCAAGTTGAACCTTCTTCAGTAGGCCTATCCCCATCAGAGACCAAATGATACACAAGTAAGGTATAGGTAACGATATGAATGCAACTATGAGCAAAAGCCATACCAGTGGTGGATCCAGGGGAGGATTCCAGGGTTGAAGTTCAACTTGAACCCCTTTTTTCAAATGCATTTGAATGGGAACATATAGTTGAACACCCCTTTGTCTTGGGTTTGGAACCCCTTTTAAAATGGCTGGATCCGCCCCGGCATACAATCTAGCTAGCTATAAAGGCTTTAAAAATATGAAATAAATCAAACAAGGAAATTAACGGTGTAGGCAACTGTTTTGAATTTAAAAAAACCTTTTATAACAGTGCATTTATTTTGCTTATTTTCAATAATGGATGAAATTGCGTGATTGATTATTGTAATTTAAGAAAATCTGCATACATGTTATGAAATGGGAATTTGTCAAAGAGACAACAGCCCAACCAAAGAGGAGACAATGGTCGAAGGTCACCTATGGGTCTTCAATGCAGTGAGAAAATTTCGGCACTGGTCTTCAGCTCATAAATATGTATCAGAAATAGAATGAGATACAGCTCTCAGTTGCATTAATAAAACCTCACAATAAGTTCTGAATATCAGAATATACAGTATTGCAAGATTCTCTCAAAATGTACACATGGAGCTGAGAAACTGTAAAATTAATCATGCTAATTTAACATTAAAGTCCTCGGAATCAATCTTAATATGCATACTCTTGTACAAAGGAATATAAGTATGCAATAGACATATATGATCTTCAAAAATAAGTATCGATGCTATTAATTTATGACAAGATCTCAATCAAGTAATAATTTTGGTTTGTTTAAAATTTGGAGGTTAGTATGACCTCCTTTTTATGATGATGTTTTCGTTTTAAGTTGGGAAAATTGTTTGTACCAACAAAAATAAAAACACAAAGTTAATCTAGAATTATGTTTTTATCATTTTTTATGTTTAGGTTGTCAGCAAGATGAAAAGAACAAATATGCAGTATAAAAATCAAAATGTGGATAAGCTGAGGTTCAAGGTCCTACCTTTGCAGATTTTCATATTTTGCATGAATAAATTTAAAGTTTATATCATGGACGGCAGAGAAAGAAAAAAAAAACTTTTCAATTTTCCTGCATCTGAAGGATAAATGTAAAACATCTTGTTTTCGGTAAGTTTTATGCTCTGTTTTAATAGTGTTTGTGCATTCATCTGTCCAGTCCTTCCTCTAAATTGTATCCTCTTTAAGTTTTTGGTGAGTGTTCGCCATGAATTTCAGTAAGTATTTTGTGGATTTACATGTATATACTCAAAATTTAGTACTAATATTAAAGGGATTTTAGCATGACATCCTGTCAAATGCTTGTTAATCATGTTTATGTTCCAGAACATATGAGTATTTGGTCTGTACACGTACAGTCTACCCAATTTTAAGAAGTTGGTCAAGTTTATTAGAAACAAATGTACATAACAGATCAACATAACTGAAATCTTTAATAGATAAATACAAAAGTTTAATTGCAGTTGAAATAAAACACATGTTTGGTCGAGCTGGTACTAGACAGTACAAGTATACTCAAATGGTCTGACTATATGCATATGGTCGGACTATAAGAGTACTTATATGTTAATGTACGGTCCAAATACTGATATGGTCTGGAACATTTATAATGTCTTAAAATGAATATAAAACACATTGGTGTTTGTGAACTTGGTAATAAGTTATTCGATGGAACTATAATGTTTTGGGATATCAAAATAAACAAATATCCCATTTTACTTTTATTAAAGAAGAAGATTATTGATGTATGTATAACTGTATATCAAAATGAGATAGCAAGCCAACAACACAAAAATAAGGATAAAACAATATAATTTTTGTATCAATGTTATAATTTCAATATGTCCAAAGAGTTCAAGGTATTTTTTCATTGAAATAAAACACAAATTGAACTCTGTCAGAACTTCAAAAGCTTAAGGAAATATTGTTTCTGTTGTCTGTGTTTTGTATAATATATTGCAAATTCTTGTGAATAATGGAATGTTATTATAATTGCCTAAATTTTTAACATTGATCTTTATATATATATTATATATATTATATATATAACTTGGGAAAATACCCAAATGTTATAAGGAAGAATAAATTAATTGATTGTTATATAGTATTAGAATAGGAAGATGTGGTATATTGCTAATTTGACAAATCTCCATCAGAGACCAAAGGATGTAGGAGGTTAGCAACTGATGACACTGGACCTTAAAAATCAGTAAAATCCATACCGCATAGCTATTTTTATTGAAAATCATATTATTGCTACATGTATGCAAACATTTTTTATAATACATAACTTCAGATTTTATTGGTTCTTTTTCAGAAGGATTGAAATTCATCACCTAAAATAAATGGAGAAAACATAGAAACAAGACCAGAATAAATTCAAAGACAAAAGTTGGATCATTTATTATTTTCATCACTCAGTCAATGATTTGAAGTTCTTTAAAACCAAAAGATATTGAAACCACAATAATGTCAATGTTCTGTGCTGAATGACCAAAAGTGGACTATATGATCACACAATGCTGGATGATAAGAAACTATTAATGTTTTGTGTGGAGGGATACTGTGAAAAAATAGATTTACTTAAATAGCTACTAGTATGTTAAGCCTAATAATAGAGTTTTCATTGATTTCAAATGGTAAATAATTGTGTTTCAAGAAAGTATTCTATAATTCATAAATAAACATATATTGATACTTACATTATCTGCTTTGTTGTTTAAAAGTTTAATTTTGAACAGTTATAGAACAATATGTTGCATTAACATTTCCAAAGAAAAAAGATATTCAATTAAAAGATTCATCTTATAACAATTTACTACCAAATAGAATACATATTGTAACATACACATTACTGTATATTTATATCTATATAATTATAATTTGAATCCCATAGGATTTTAATGTGTCCCATGGGATAATTATTGTCCCATGGGATAATTATAGTCCCATGGATTTTTTGTCCCATGGGACAACAAATATCCCATGGAACTACAATTATCCCATGGGACCAAAAAAATCCCATGGATTTAACCAAAATCCCATGGATAATGGTCGATCCCATGGGATTTTGCCCTGTCCCATGGGATATTGAAAATCCCATGTTTTTATAAATCAAATAGCAAAATAAATATAATAGTAACAGTAGAAAACAAATGAAATTATTGAATCCCATGTAATTCTGCACATTTTGGTTATATAAATGACATTATAGCTCTTATTTGAGGCGGCGGCGGATTTGCAAATGAGTGTTTTGCAAATTGAAAGTGTCCAGTGTTATTGGCGTCTGGCTATCCAAATTGAGGGTAGGGATCGATTAAATATGTTTTGGCCTACGTTCGCATATTTTAGTATAAGTAAGGATTCAGGCATGTAGCAAGGACCTTGAGCATTCGTTTGAGCTATAATATACCCCAATGCCATGCCTGGGCGGTGCTGGGGAAAGATTTTCACTCTTTTGTGTAATTGCCTTTATGTTGGTTTTCTAGGCTTGATGTTGGTATATCGTGTTTTCTGCTTAATGAAGCTCTTATTTATGTAGGAAAACACATCTTAAAGTTAGCCAAGGCCTTTGCAATGAAAATGACACCTTGTATAGACCTATAATTTGCTCAGTTTGGTCCCTAGGGTAAAAGATCCGGGTTTGGTATGGTCAATATTGGCGTCTGGCTATCCAAATTGAGGGTAGGGGTCGATTAAATATGTTTTGGCTTACGTTTGCATATTTTAGTATAAGTAAAGATTCAGGCATTTAGCAGACACCATGAGCATTCGTTTGAGCTATAAATTACCCCAATGGCATGACTGGGCGGTGCTAGGGAAGATTTTTACTCTTATGGGTAATTGCCTTTCTGTTGGTTTTCTATGCTTTTATGTTGGTTTATCGTGTTTTCTGCTTAATGAAGCACTTATTTATGTACGAAAAGTTTTAGGACGCGCCTACTACGTATATTTATTGTAGTATATTGATTATGTTTATTGTTAAACGTCAATATTCCGAAATATATTACATGGTGATAAGAAAAGAAGCGTTCTATGTGTCCGTTATTTTTTCTCATTTAGTCGGGAATATTCCGGAGTGATATTTTCGAAACATTTAGATGTTGTTTTATGTGATAAGATTAGAATAAATATGCGAACTAATTATAAATTCGGATAGAAATACATCAATTCTATCGTAAAAGTTCAAAGAGAATATGTTTTGACTGTTAGAAATAAAAAATACGAGTTAAATAAGTGAGCCTCAAAAAAAATTCATATGTCATAATCTAAAATTTTAGTACCAATATATCCGAGCTTAAAAATCTAATGGGTTGTAACAACTGGTCGATCTATTTAAGATTTTATGGTAGTATATTGATTATCCTTATTGTAAAAATCGTTAATACGATATATATCATATGGTGAAAAAATAGAAACGGTTTATGTGTCCGGTTTTTAATTTCTTATTCAGTCCGGAATATTCCGGAGTGATATTTTTTTTTAAACATTTTGACATTGTATTTATGTGATTGAATTAGAATAAATGTGGAGAAAAGTTATAGATTCGGACAGAAATACATCAATACTATTCCAAAAGTCCAAAGAAGATATGTTTTGATTTTTAGAAATAAAAAAAAAATCAGTTAAATAAATGAGCCTCCGAAAGGAATTAGCATTTTTTTATAATTTAAAATTATAGTACCAACATATCCAAGCCCAAAAATCTAATGGGTTGTAACAACTGATCGATGGGTTTTTGATTTTATGGTAGTATATTGATTATCCTTAATGTAAAACATCATTATTCCGATATATATCACATGGTTACAAAAATAAGAAGCTTTTTATGTGTCCTTTTTTTCTAATTTCTCATTCAGTCCGGAATTTTCCGGAGTGTATATTTTTGTAAATTATTGATATTGCATTTCTTTAATTTGTATTCATTTATTGAGGGAAAACTAATTGATTCCTCACAAACAATACATAATCTATCACGAACACTTGAATAAATACAGTTATAACAGCTAAATAGACAAAATTTTGTACTTGTATATGACCATGGGTAAGCAATATCAAAATCCTAAAATATCAAAATATGACACTTACTTGTTTTACCTTAAAAATCGAGTGGGTTGTAACAACTGATCGATGGGTTTTTGATTTTATGGTAGTATATTGATTATCCTTAATGTTAAACATCATTATTCCGATATATATCACATGGTTACAAAAATAAGAAGCTTTTTATGTGTCCTTTTTTTCTAATTTCTCATTCAGTCCGGAATTTTCCGGAGTGTATATTTTTGTAAATTTTTGATATTGCATTTCTGCAATTTGTATTCATTTATTGAGGGAAAACTTATTGATTCTTAACAAACAATACATAATCTATCATAAACACTTGAAGAAATACAGTTATAACAGCTAAATAGACAAAATTTTGGATTTGTATTTGACCATGGGTAAAAAATATCAAAATCCCAAAATATCAAAATATGACACTTATTCTAATTTGTTTTACCTTAAAAATCGAGTGGGTTGTTGAAATAAATCAATGGGTTCTATTTCGGTTATTCATATATGTCCATATGTAAATGTTTAGCCTTGAATGGCACGGTTATTTTGCGCAGTAAAAAAAATAAAGCATTTTTTTAAACGAGGTGTATATCCGGCGAGCGGGAATCCAATTTTGAATAGGGTTCATAAAATATTATCCTTTTTTCCTCCAATACCAAAGAATGAACAGTTATCGGCGAATGATCAATGGAAAGCAACATATTCAGAGTTTATAAAAAATAAGAATGGTTAGTCTAAGTGATAAATTATTTAAATAATGACGATTTTATTTTGGGTCCGGAACCGGTCGGAGGGAATCCGGATTTACTCGGTCAGCGGGAAGATATAGGGGATTCTACACCACCCCAATTTCAAGGGCAAAACCTGCATAGGACCCCAATCCCGAGGCTAAGATGCAATCCGACAGCGTCCTTCTTAGCGTATAATAAATCATGACTGTTGTGCACAATGGTTTCGTCGACACAGATGACTTTATCAGCGAAGACACCTTAGAGGAAGGGTGCCCCAAATTGAAATAAATAAAGGATGGCATCGGGTAAGAATATCATGGATCAGTACGCAGATTTCTTGGAGAATGAGAAAGATCTGGAGGATAGCGCCCAAACCCCAACCCTCAACAGCACTGCAGCAACCACATGATGGTACCTGTGGATGATAGGACCCGCATGTGGCAAACCTATGGTATGGAAGAGGTGTATCAGCCCTTTGAGCATGCTCAGGGTGAAGTACCCTCGACCTGCGGTGTTCCCGGAAGAGGAAGAAGGGCCATTTTGCAAGAGTAAGCCGGAAAGGATGGGCTCTGCTGGAGGCATAGCAAGCAGCCACGCCAACAGGACGATGATGACGAGAACATCCCCATTGGAGGTAAGATCAAGGTTAAGGAGACCATCAAGGAACTTCGCCGAATAGCTAAGGATGAGGGTCTGAGGGGGGTCAGCAGGATGTCGAAGGAGAAGTTGGTCAAACTCATCGAGGAGAAAACCAACCGGAAATTTGCCCGCGAAGAGGTCTTCACAAAGAAGGAGCTGAAGGTCATCACCAAAAGACGCGGAATCACCAAATATTCCCGACTAGGAAAAGCCGCCCTAACCGACCTGGTGAAGAAGGATATCGAAAATGCCCCAGTGGAAGACGAGATCAAGGTAGTTGACCGACGCGATGCATTGAAAGGAGTCTTTGGCACAGTCAGAATCGACCCGCTCCAGCAGCATGATTTGGAAACGTTTTTCCAGGTAAGTCGCAGCGCCATCTCCAGGACGATTGAAGATGCCCTCACCCGAACATGAAAAAGGGCTTGAAAGTGGAGCTGGTCAAAACGAATCCCGCGACTGGGGAACACCTACGTCATCCCGTACTTCAGATCAGCCCAGACAGTCATCACCGAATCAGCAGACCTCGACTTCGAGATTGCGGTCATGGTAGGAAATATCAAGGAAAGCATGTCAAGGTATATGCGCGAGGGTAGTAATTGGACATTCGCCCACATCGAGCAGCTAGAGATCCACTTGAACGAATTCAAGCCACTTAGGGCAGCTCCTACATACCAACCCCATCAGCACTTGCCAAAAAGAAGGCAATCGTCAACGTGAGAAATGAGGATGATCGTTGCTTCCAGTGGGCAGTGTTGGCGGCCCTACATCATGATGAGGTGGATGGGAATCATGCTTATCGCCTGAACCAGTACAAGAAATGGGAGGGTGAGCTGAAATTTGACGATATCGACTTCCCAGTGTCCCTCAAGGCGATCGATAAATTCGAGAGGCGGAATGCAGACCTCAACATCAACGTCTTTGGCTACGACGGTCTGAAGAATGGTGAGGATGGGGAAGAGGACCTCCAGATATATCCCTAAGTATATCCAAGAACACCGGCGCGCAGCACGTAGATCTCCTTTTCCTAACCAGCGATAGCAAGCAGCATTACTGCTGGATCAAGAGCCTATCGCGACTCTTGACGTCTCAAGTGACAAGTCACAAAAGTCGGTGTACTTCTGCCGCAGGTGCCTGTGCCACTTTTCCAGGCAGGACATCCTCGACGATCATATGGAGTACTGCGTCAAAAGGATGCGGTCAGAATCGAGATGCCAGAAGAAGGATCCTTCATCAGCTTCCAACATCACAAGCGTCAGATGAGGGTTCCATATACCATCTACGCGGATTTCGAGTGCTTCACGGAAAGATGGATACCTGCCAACCCGACCCATCGCGAGCCTACACGAAAGCATACCAGCTACATCGACCATCGGGTTTCTGCTACCGCGTGAAGTATGCCCAAGGCGATTACAAGTAATCGGTCGTCTACTGTGGGAGGATGCGGCCAAGAAATTCATGGAGTGCATGGAGAAGGAAGTTGGGAGATCGACAAAATCTATCGGGACAACAAACCCATGATGATGACGGACGAAGATAAGGAGAGCTTCACGGCAAGCACACTCTGCCACATTTGCGGTGGCGCATTGGGTGAGGATAAGGTACGGGATCACGATCACCTCACGGGTAGGTAACGCGGCGCCGCACACAACCAGTGCAATCTTGACTTCCAGCTCCCCAAATACGTGCCCATCGTCTTCCACAACCTGAGTGGGTACGACGCCCACCTTTTCGTGAAGGAATTAGGATTTGGGAAGATCACCTGCATCCCCAACACCGACGAGAAGTACATCAGCTTCTCCAAGAAGATGGGAGACCTTGAGATGAGGTTCATTGACTCAATGCGATTTATGCTCAGCTCTCTCGAAGCCTTGGCAGGAATCTTACCAGAAGTGCTTTGGCGACCGCTCCGAACTGATGCTTAGGAAGGAGGTATATCCTTACGATTATATAGAGGCCCGCCAAGCTGGAGGAAACGCAGCTACCGCCCAAGGAGGAATTTTCAGCAGACTCTATGGCACGCACATCAACGATGAGGAGTACGAGCACGCGCAACAGGTCTTCGAGAAATTCAGCTGTCGGACGATGCAGGACTATCACAATCTCTACCTGGAGAGCGACGTAGCAATACTGGAGGATGTCTTCGAGAATTTTAGGGATATCTGTATGGTAAACTATAAGCTCGATCCAGCACACTACTTCACAGCCCCGGACTCGCTTACGACGCGGCGCTGAAATTCACTGGGGTCCGACTGGAGCTTCTCTCAGATCCGGATATGCTGTTGATGTTCGAAAATGCGACTAGGGGAGGTGTGGCCATGATTTCCCATCGACTTGGTAAGGCTAACAATCCGTATATGAGCGATTACGAGCACAACCCACTAAATATCTGACTTATCTGGACGCGAATAATTTGTACGGGTGGGCCATGGCGCAACCCCTTCCGACGGGGGAATTCAAATGGATGGAGCCGTCAGAAATCGAGGACATCTCGAGCTATCCGGACGACCACGAATATGGCGCCATGGTGGAATGTGACCTAGAGTACCCCCATCACCTCCACGATGATCATAAAGACTACCCTTTGGCGCCGGAGACCATGGAGATCGATGGGGTGCGTAAACTGGTGCTTCATCTAGGCAAACGTGAAAAATATACCCTTCACATTCGTAACCTCAAGTACTATATCTCCCAGGGGGTGGTGTTGAAGAAGGTCTACCGCATCATTGGGTTCAACCAATCTCCATGGCTCAAACCGTACATCGACAAGAACACCGAACTTAGAGCCCTGGCCAAGACCGACTCCGAGAAGGACTTCTTCAAGCTCATGAATAATTCGGTCTTCGGCAAGACCATGGAAAATATCCGCAAGAGAGTCGATGTCCGGCTGGTCACCAACGAGAAGCAGGCGCTGAAGCTCGTGGCCAAGCCCAACTTCGATCGTCGGGTCGTCTTCACCGAGAACCTGGCAGCCGTCCATATGAAGAAGACGAAGCTCAAGTTCGATAAGCCCGTCTACCTGGGAGCATGCATCCTGGATATTTCGAAGATCCTGATGTATGACTTCCACTACGGATTCGTGCGGAAGATGTATGGCGACGACGCCCGGCTGCTCTTCACCGACACCGACAGCTTGGCCTACGAGATCCGAACCGAGGATTTTACAAGGATATCGCTCCCCACGTTCAGGAAAAATTCGACACGTCGAACTATCCGGCCGACCACCCTCTGGAATTCCGGTCGGCGCAAATAAGAAGATCATCGGCATGTTCAAAGACGAGTGCGGCGGCAAGAGCATGACCGACTTCGTGGGACTCCGGCCAAAGCTGTACGCCTACAAGATGGATGACGGCGCCGCCACCAAGAGAGCCGAAGACCACCATCAAGCGCAACATCACCTTCGACGACTACAAGAGATGCCTCGACACGCAGCAGGAGATCTACAAGTCCATGAATATTATCCGCAGCCACCTCCACCAGATCTACACCCAGGAGATCAACAAGGTCGCCCTCTGCCAACGATACCAAGCGCCACATCCTACCCGACGGCATCAGCACCCTCGCCCACGGACACTATCGCATCGCTGACGCCCGCGACTGAGGTGGGACCCTCCTCTCACCACCCTCTGCAATTAGCAGGCTCTGACGGATGCGGATGCCCATCTCCTCTTCTGCACTTAGCAGTCTTTGACGGGTGCGAATGCCCATACCTAAATAAATGAGCAACATACGCATGCACGGCATCCTCCTCCCCACAAGCCCCTGTCAAATAAGGAATTGGAAAGAGCCGTCACAGCCTTAGGAATCCCAAGTTTCAGAGGGTGTTCATGCGAGATACCCTACCACCCAGCCCGTGCCGCATCGAATGTGGAATCTTGAATCACGATAGCTGGGAGGGTCCTGGAACGCATTGGACTTGCTGTTATAAACGTGGGCCGGTAAAGTATTACTTTGACTCCTATGGATTGCCACCGCCTGACGAGATGGTAAACTACTTACAGCCTGAAATTCGATATAGCACCGATGAATTACAGCAGCGAGGCTCGGTGGTGTGTGGTCACTTTTGCCTATTCGTGTTGAAAGTGTTGGCGACTGGAAAATCGCTGCAATTTTCTCACTCTATAAATAAATGGATAAGTTTGGATCTCATGCAAGAAAGCGTGCATCCTTTCGGCGAATGCTACAGGATTTGGATATGAACGACAATCGCATTTCTAGCCTAGGACATCCCAGGACAGCTCGGATGCTGTGACAAAACGGTGGGTGACCCAACAGTTGAAAGATGGTATGAAAGATATTGATAAATTAGATTCTGAGTGTAAACAGATGCAGCTGACCATCAAGCGAATGCAAAGGGAGTATGACTCATCAATCAGAAAACTCACAAAAAGGTGATGACTCTAGAAAATAGCAAACTCGATAAGTCAAAATGCGCCTCAACCAATGGTGGTAAGATACACGCTGAGCTGGATATGCAAAAGTTTCACGTGCTGAATTCCTACTCCCAGAAACTGACAATGAACCCATCACCAAAGCCCTTTACGATCGTCTACAATCGGATTTTGATACATTGAGGGTTTTGTCGAATTGAAGCATGCTCAGTTTTCCAAATTTTTCCAGTCTCAAGGTTGAGACCGGAAAAGCTGTTGAGGATTATTGTAGATCTGATTGCGGGACCCACGAGTAAAAAGTCTTAGGATAACCCTTCCACTTTACAAACACCTTATTAATCCCGTTCTTAGTTCGCCTGCGGAGGATCTTTTCTATGCGGTAGACGTCCTGATCAGTCTTTTGAAGTTCGGGCTCATAAAGGATCCCTGAATTTCCTTGCCGCTGAAATACTTGAGGCGATAGGTTGGCGGCTGAGTGTTCAATACTAGGAAATGGTGAATACTTCCTCGGTCCAGCGGGTGTGTATCCCTTCTCGAATGTACCTTTCTTCTTGGTGATTCGGACTTTGTCGCCAGCATGAAATCGCGATTGTTTCATGGGAGGTATGCTGCCGTAAAGGTTCCAATACACCTTGTTTTAATGCTCCTTGTGACTTGCGGCGACAGGGTCATCTTGATGGAGCGGTGCTTGGTGGTATTGTACTGGCGAACAAGATCGTCCAGGACATCGATATAGGTGTGCGTGGAGTTGGTCGAGAAATATTTGAACATCTTTTCTTTCATGGTGCGATTCCAGCGGTCGACAACACTCGACTTCTCCTCATTCTCAGTGGAGTAGAGCTCAATATCATGCTTTTGAAGCAGCTGCTTTACATCCTTGTTGTAAAACTCAGTGCCTTTCTGTGTCCAAAGCTTTTGGGCACACGCTCCTGAACACCGCTTGAAAGGCATCCCTACCACCACCACGACACCCGAATGGTATCGACACTTTTTCTTCGAGCAAGGGAGCGATGTACCAGACCCCAGCCGCAAAAACCTCTTGGTGTTCGACGACTTAATGCTGAGCAAACAGAACACATGTGAAGACTACTACGTGCGCGGTCGCCACAACAACGTCGATTGTTTCTATGAGGTATAAGATAAAGAATGGATCAGTACGCAGATTCCTTCTTGGAGAATGAGAAAGATTTGGATCAGTACCCAGATTTTTCTTCTTGAAGAATGAGGAAGATTTGGACACAGAGGAACCCCAGCCCTGCAAATGTAAGTTTGAGTGGAACCCAGTAGATATGACAAGTATGTGTTGGAAATGTGGTCGCACGATCATCCGCCCGATCGATAGCAGTGGAGGTGATTTTGACGCATGGAACTCTGGCCGTTTGTATGGTAAGGTGGAGCGCTTTCCTCAACCCCAATGTTCTATCAAGACGATTCGAAATCATCAGTGCACACACCCATGCCGCCCTGGTAAAAACCTATGCCGCAGACACTTTAATCTTGCAAAGAAAAGGGGACCGCAGCGGATACGGACGATTCCTCTAGCGATTGGGAAAGGCGTCTGAACCTTCCCCAGGCGATTGTGAGCGTTTCACCGACGCTTAGGGCGTTCGAACCAGCGCTTAGGGCGTTCGAACCTACGCTTAGGGGCGTTCAACAGCGTTTGATCCTATAAATGAATGACGTTTATCAAGATTACCGAATCTAAACAGCATGAGGCGCTTGCCAGAGAGTTGCAAGACACCAAGCGGAAGATTCAAGCCAGTAATATGCAACATCGTCTCGACAAGATTGGACTCAGCCGAGACCTTTCCAAGGTGTTCAAGCCTGTGGTTGAGGCTCAGCGGGAAGCAGCTTCAAAATCACCAAACGATTGCAGACCTTCTTGCAGCAGTGCCAGCCCTCCTTCCTCCACCGCCCGAGTTTGCCGACCCACTACCCATTGCACCACCTACAGACACCGTCATTAGACCCTTAGCTCAGCAATACCTCAAACTCAGTACTACTCCACAGGCTGACCATACATTCGGATTGAGGGTGGAAGACGACACCTTCATGATCGGAAATTCACCGGTGGAGTTTAGTGGTGATGATATTTTCATTGATGGAATGCGCTACGTAGGTACCCCGGCCTATTGGAACTCATGGTCAAAAGGCGACCCGAAACGTTCGAGCCCGACGACCTTGACGACTATGCAGAGATCCTGAAAAGTTCCGGTGCCATGTATCAAGGCAATTCCACCTCTCGAGAACCCCGAAGGCGAATAAGGGTTACAAGTGGAAGGAAATCGTGTCCCACATCTACAAGAAGGATAAGTTTGGTAGTGGGCTGCAAACCATATTTCTTCCTTCCAACTTCAAGCAGCTTCTCGATCGCTTGGAACTGTGTGCCGCAGCCTACCGAGCAGGAAATAATGGTGTGCGCAACAAAATTGTCTCGATTATCGATGCTATGAAGAAGGGTAGACATATCAGCATCGATGAATATAAGGCGCTTCATCGTAGCATCCTATAAATAAATGTTGCAAATCAAGAAAGGTTACGCTCGAAAGTACGCCTACGGTGGTAAAGGACTGTTTGACACAATCGCCAGTTTGGCTGGACGCATGTTTACTTCCTCTGCCGCCAAAACCCTAGGAAGTAAGGCCGTGAGTGCTGCCACCAATGCAACCTTAAAAGGTGTTAAAAAGGAGCCTCCAAAGCCGTCGACCATGTGGTTGATAAAGTGACCCGCCCCAGAAAACGCAGTAAAACCCCTCAACAGCCTAGTGTTCAACGCAAGAAGCCAGATCAAGTTCGGTTGAACAATCTAATCTCCGGCTCTGGTATTAAAACCATCCACGACTTCGTCCAACGCGATTTTAAAAATACATTATGTCTGACATCCTTACAATCACCGAAGGTTGACCTTCGACGAAAGTCTCCAGGAATATCAAGTTCGAGAATACGAACCACAAGCCGGTGCCCAAATGAACAATGCCGGTGCTGAAATCCGAATCAACATCGAAACCCAGGATTTATTCCTACACCCCGCCGAAAGTTATCTCGTGGTGGAAGGTCGACTTCTCAAGAATGATGACACAGCATATGCCGATGGCGATCTTGTGTCGCTCACCCATAATGGTATCATGTATCTCTTCAAGAGCATCAGTTACAGGCTTTCCGGTCAGCAGATCGAACATATTAACGACCCCGGCATCGCCACCACTATGCTGGGAATGTTAACCTACCCCGACGACTTCTCCAAATCGCAGGGTCTCAACCAACTGTGGTATAAGGATTCCTCCACTGAGGCTGAGAACACTGGATTTGCAGCCCGACATGGATACATTATCACCAAGCCCACCAACAAAGGATCGTTTTCGTTTGCCATCCCCCTAAAACATATTTTTGGATTCGCAGATGATTACAACAAAATAGTGTACGGGTTCAGACACGAACTCTCACTCGTTCGCGATTCAAATGCAAATGCCATTCTGAGAGCAGCTGCCGTCAACGATCCGGCAAAGATCGTCCTGAGTAATTTATCGTGGTTCGTCCCTCACGTCATACCCTCAGACGAAAATAAGATGCAACTGTACAAAAACAAACAGAGTAAATCCAAGATCCACTGTGGATTTCGCATGAGACAGTGTGGTTCCATAGCCGTTCCCCAAGCCTCACAGTTTAACTGGCGCCTAGCTGCTAAGAGTGGTCGCGAAAAGCCTAGATATATCATCATTGCCTTTCAAACCGACAGAAGTGGTGACCAAACCCATAATGCTTCCGTGTTTGATCACTGTCGATTGCGAAATATCCATGTCACCCTCAACGCTGAACGTTATCCAGCAGTCGACTATAATGCAGCTTTCAACGAAAATAGGATCGCCAGAGTGTTCAAAGAGGCCTCCGACTTCAGAAAGAAATTCCACAACATGGACAGTCTCCTCAGTAATGGTGGTATTAATCCCTCCGATTTCATCGACTTGTACCCCTTGTTTGTGATTGATGTGAGTCATCAGTCTGAGCGTCTCAAAGAATCCACGGTGGATATTCAGATCCGGGCCGAATTCGCCCGCAATGTTCCAGCCAACACCGAAGCGTTTGCACTTGTCATTTCCGACAGAATCCTACAGTTTGAATCCGATAGTCAAAAGATGAACGTTGTGTACTAAAAGTAAATGGATAAAATTCACCTACAACTCCTCTTTGCCAGTCGCCCCGCCGAAGTCTATGCGATCGTAGTGAAGGCTGGTAAACAACTCAAGGAGCAGTATGACGGTATCGAAGAGTGGAAGCAAAAATATGTGACAATGGTCTACCATAAATAAATGGACAACACATTGTTGCAGCAAATTGCTAATAACACCGACCCCAAGCATGGGTTTTCCTTCATCGTCTCTGGAAACGATAGCCAAATCCTTACCCGGTTCAACCCCCCACTGCAACTCAAGGAATCCAAGGCCTACGAGATGGCATTGGTGAACCTGGAAACCTATAACTCCATCCCCAACATTCATACAGGTAACAATTCCTTCCGCTACTCCCCCGACGATGGTGCCAACTGGTTTCCCATCGCACTGAACACAGGTTCCTATGACATCGAAGACATCAAGAATAAGATCCAGCGGCGTCTACGGCTCAACAACCACAAAACAATGCCAACCGGGCGAGCCTAAGAGCAACGCTGACACTCGCCAGACACTATCAAGTAGACTTCAACGTTGTCAATAGCATCAACACAGTCTTGGGATTCGAGCGGCAGATTTACACGTTCGATATGATACGGAAGGGGAACACATTGTAAATATCATCAGCATCAACAGCATTCTGGTGAATAGTGATATCATCCATGGAAGTTATGTGAATGGTACACAGCAGTCTACCATCTACAGCTTCTTTCCCGCAGACGGTCCTGGTATGAAGATCATTCAAACCCCTAAGAATCTAGTATACTTGCCAGTGACCTTGCGAACCATCAATCGCATGCAAACGTATCTCACCGATCAAGACGGTAGGCCCATCGATTTCAGGGGTGAACATCTCACCATCCGCTTTCATCTTCGAGAGGTATAAATAAATGACTTATCACGAACATGGTTTAAACTTGACAAAAGGTCAAGCTGATAAACTACAACGGGCTGCCAAGAAAGGTTGTCCGGTCTCCATTCGTTTGTCCCACGCAAACCTGCAAGGCGAACACAAGATGTGGCTCACCACCCGCCAGGTTCAAAAGATCGCCAAGCTCCTACAGAAGGGTACTGGTGGCATGGTCCTAGAGTTGAGTGCGACCCAATTGAAGGAAAACATGCAGAAGGTGGGTGGCTTCTACCCATGCTGGCGGGGCTGGCAATGAGGGCACTTCCATGTTAGCAAAACCATTCTACCCGCCTTGGGTGTTGGAGCCTTAAGTGGTCTGGGTGGTGTAGCCGTCAACAAGGCCTTAGGGTCTGGATTGTACCTGAAACGTGGTGGGTGTGTTTGTACCGTGAAACCTAGTGGCAACGGTCTCCACCTCAAACCCTCAAACGCTCGGATCACCTATGGTGATGGACTCTACTTGAAGCGTGGTCAGCAATTCCAAGACGGGGCTGGTCTGATCTTAGGTGCTAACAGCCCTTCAGAAATATTCCCTCCTCGGTATGCTCCTATAAATAAATGGATGATTTAGATTCTGCATACCGGCAGACCAAAGTTGAATGTATGGAGGATCAACTCGATGCAGAAATTGAAGGTATCAACGTACTTTGAACACCTATAAACGTCTGGACAAAGTTGTATCTGCAACACTGGGTGCTTGTTCTGTGGGCAGTTTCGTGTTAACCAGCTGCACCATGGGTTCAGCTTTGACCGGTATAGGTATTATAGGTATTATAGCCTCCCTTCCCTAGGATCCCTTGCTTGCTTGAGTGCCACTGGCGTGATGGTACTCACACTGATCTCAAGGCGTATCATGAAAAAGAAGAAAAACACCGCGACATCTTGCGATTGGCACAGTCCACAAAATCCTTGGTGGAACAATGTATTAGTACTGCTTTGGCTGATAATGAACAAATTGATGATGCTGAGTTTGGGAAGATCGCAACCTGCCTCAAAAACTACTATGATGAGAAAGATCAGCTGCGACAACCTTCCACCACTTTTAGTGAGGACCTTAATGCGCATGCGCCGTAAAAACGTCACACATCATTCCGTTACGCTTCACACACACATCGTTTCACGATGTGTTCCATTCCGCTTGACTTCACAATGTGCTCCGTTTCAAACATAAAAAAATTTTGTACCCCACCCACCCCATTTTTGGGCTTAATTTCTCAAGGTCGTAAGAGAAGTACTCCTGCTTGGTCTTTTGCTGACTTTAAAGCCTGTACTTCTTACGAAGGCTCCTACGAAGGGTACTGTCTCTCTCTGTTCAGTCCACTGCAGGCCCACACCCTATTCGTTTCTCCTTCTCTGTTTTTCAAGGTAAGGATCTTACTCCTCCCAAACTTCCCATCTACTTCTACCACTTCAAGGATTTTATAGATCACCCCGGTTGAGAGTTCCTTCCATTTCAGGGTTTCCAGGCTCTGATCCTTTTCCTTTTCCTCAAAAACATTATCGTTGATAAAGTCGTCGTCTTTGATTTTGGACTTCTGAGTTCCGCCATCTTTTGTACGAAAGCCATATTTTGTATCTACCCTAGAATTACATCCCTTTAAGGTGTCTCTACCATGGTTTGCAAAGCCATATTTGTATTTACCCTTAGACTAATTAGGATGCTGGTCCGTTTGCATTCCGGAGCCGGGTTGGGGTCCTATGCAGGTTTTGCCCTTGAAATTGGGGAGGGGGTGTAGAATCCCCTTTTCACACTACTTCCAACGCAATCATAGGTTTGAACGTTGTTTTCAATTTAGACTTGTTTATATTTTTCGTTTGGGCTTGTATTATATTTGTCTTCGGGTTTATATGATCCGTTCATCCTATTTTGACTCCTCAAAATTCAAGAGTCTATCCTAAATTGAGGTAAATTGTATGGCTTTCCAAATACCGTTTCGATTCCTAAGATCACTGAAGAGACATTAATTGTCGAAATCCGGATATGGTGTACAAAACCTTTGCACCTTTTGTTTGCGGTATACCATCTTTTCCGCAAGTTTATTGTTTTCTGTTTAGTATTAAATTTATAATTAAGATCCATTTATTACATCGGTGATCCGTTTATTTTGCAATCGCTAATGGCAGTCAGCAGGGTTTAAGAACATTTGTTGTTCGACCTGTTAGTCAAATGCGATTTGTTAGAATATACTTTTCACTTTTTGGTCTTTTGGAAAATGTTGTCTGTGCTGTATTTAGACCCTCTAACAAGAAATTTGATTTGCATGCACACGTATAAAAATTGCGGTTTTATCCAAGGCAATCATAGGTTTGAACGTTGTTTTCAATTTAGACTTGTTTATAGTTTTCGTTTGGACTTGTATTATATTTGCCTTCGGGTTTATATGATCCGTTCATCCTATTTTGACTCCTCAAAATTCACGAGTCTTCCCTAAATTGAGGTAAATTGTATGGCTTTCCAAATACCGTTTCGATTCCTAACATCACAGATGAGACATTAATTTTTCGAAATCCGGATATGGTGTACAAAAACCTTTGCACCATTTGTTTGCGGTATACCATCTTTTCCGCAAGTTTATTGTTTTCTGTTTAGTATTAAATTTATAATTAAGATCCATTTATTACATCGGTGATCCGTTTATTTGGCAATCGCCAATGGCAGTCAGCAGGGTTTAACATTTGTTGTTCGACCTGTTAGTCAAGTGCGTTTTGTTAAAATATACTTTTCACTTTTTGGTCTTTTGGAAACTGTTGTTTGTGCTGTATTTAGACCCTCTAACACGAAATTTGATTTGCATGCACACGTATAAAATTGCGGTTTTATCCAACGCAATCATAGGTTTGAACGTTGTTTTCAATTTAGACTTGTTCATATATATATATATATATATAAGGTAGAGTGACGAAAAACATAGGAGCAAGAAAAATAACATGAATAAGGAAAAGCAGTAAAAATACGAAAATTCAAAACAATCCCAAATATTCTACTTAAAGAGGCCTTACCCCAAAATAAATATTACAATAACATGAATATATAATAAAAGAAATGAAAACAACACTTCATAAATTTCATGCGTCATAAGCTCTTTTCTAGATTTACTTTTACCCAGAACGCTCAAAGTAGAATATTTGAAAGCCAAGTATGTATAAGAACCCAAACATTTGAAGACCAAAGGCCCTAAAAATGACAAATCCAACCAATGTCAGCTTTGCCTGATAGAGTTAAAACCTTAGTTTTTTAAATTTATAAATTGACAATTTTAAATGATTGATTCGTGGCTGCCTAACGTCAAGTGGCAAATCTTTCATTCATGTTTCAGACGAGAACCAATTTACAATGAATCCTGTAACAGAGGTCGTTCGGGATGAAGGTCGGGAAATGTCGGCTGTTACTGAAAATTAGAGTATATTGGATATGGACAGAAATTTTACCTGGCAACAGGCCACCTACGTTAAAGAGCTGTTGCAAGGATTCTTAAGGTGCAGTGAAAGTGTCACTCTCTACACGCCTAATTTGACCGGAAGTGGCTGTGTACTTGAACATCCTGTACAGCCAAGCGGACGCCCCACTTTGGCAAGGGTTTAACTGCCGATCGGAAGAGGACCTAAGTGACCATATTTCTATTCCCGAGTCCAACTTTGAGGTTAACAATTTTAGAAAGGTTTATTATAAATCATATCAGTACTGGCTACTGACCAGACGAATAACTAGGGACTTATAAAAACGTTTTTATAAACAACGAAATAAATAATCTGTAAGCTTTAAAACGATCCTTTGAAATAAAAAAAAAAAACGAAATGTGCATATAACATGCGTACACCTCACTTATACGATTCTTATAATTTCTGATGGAAACAAAGACCCGTGGATTAAATCTTACCCAAATTTTCAAAAATGAAAAGTTTGCCATATAAAAAAAAAAAAATTGCAAAAAATACGTAAAAAAATGTTTGCAAATAAAAATTTTGAAAAAAATGAAATTCCCAAAATTTAAAAAAATATTATTTTCAAATTTTTCGAAAAGAAAGGAAAAATCTTAAAAGGTAATATTTGACAATGGGCAGCAACATGGGTTGCGATAATGCCGTGGAAGTTCTTCATAAGCATTTTCAATTTTACACCCAGTTATGAAAAATGAGGAAAGGGAGGCTTCATAAGAAATAAATACGTTATTTTGATATAATTAGGTGCGCCTCAGGGTTTATGAATTTTCTACACCAGTGTAAAATTCTGTACAACCCTGATTACACCAAGAAAACTAATACTATCACTAAGACAAACAGAAAATGAAACATTTAGGATGTGTTTTCTGCTAAAAAACACATGTAATCGCTTTACATTCTATGAGTATGTACGACTCAGTCCAATACGTCTGAGCTCACATAAAATTGTTTACATCACTAAATATTTACGGTATGAAATTTATATCAGTACACTTTCATGGAGATATCTGAATACAAATGAACGATGACTTTATATGAAATGTACGTGTTAATACAGAATTATCAAACTGGTTTAATGCATTGTTCCGTGCTTTGAAAATTACTTTATTTGAACCTTTTATTGTTTTCAAACGTAAATGCACTGACATAGTATATCAAAGCCATAGGAAGTTTTTTTTTTTTTTTTTCATACGGTAAAACAAGCACGTACTGAAAAACACGGACTGCCCCGAGAAATCAAGGACATATAAAATGAATTTACTCTACAAGATGTACTTTCTCAATTTTATTTGAAATGCAAAACAAGAATTTTTGAAAATTGTCTGTGTATCTAAGTATATATAGATTCCAAGTAAGCATTTCCGTTGACATTTGCATTGGTATGTGTATATAAATGGCTTTAATCTATATTTTAAAATAAAGCGATGTAAAGCTAAATTAAAACAAATGAAACAAAATAAGGTAAGGTTGATAATAATTTTTTTAGCACAAATACTTATTTACATTCTTTGATATTAAATATAACGTTCTGGCATCATTTTTAACGTTTCTCCAGAGAAGAAGTCTGTTTGTTTACATTTTTGATCATATTCACCCGAAAACCGTGGTCACACTAAAAAATCATTGTAAAACACGATTCAAGCCGGGCACTATACCTACCGTGATAATGTACGACCAAGTTTATGTTGTAATAATCGTAACCCGTAACCATAATTTTGCTCTCTTTTCCTCTATTGTGACACTATTGAATGCCACTTGTCAACGTATTGTTAATTTCAATGAGTAACTCAACGGATGTCACTTGTGGAGCAGGAGCTACTCACTACTTTGGAGCAACTAATTTTGACCAAGGTGGATGTTTTTTGATTTTATAATTATGTAATGTTTTGTTTTTATTCGTTGTTATTGTTTGTTTTTATCTTTTTTTGTGGCTATAATGCTGGTCGTTTAAATTGCTTATTGATTTAAAGAAACAGAATGACTCTTTATTGTCATTTCATTTTCAGAAACAACACATTACCCATATAGCTGCCAATAATAAAAAATAGAGTTAGACTACATGTGCATATTGTAAAACGAACTTTAATGCCAATTATTTCTCTTATTGTAGCGTGAAGGGTGTCTTCACATTGCTCGAACATGTATTTCCTTACTTTTGGCATGCAGGTAGGTTGATTATATAGAGTAATGAAGTACTAAGGTATAATTCTGACAAATAAGTGATTCTTCATTCAGTTATGTAAGTCAAAATAGGTTACGCATATAGGTGTATGTTGAAGTGATACCACAATACAAATACAAAATTATTCGCATTTGGATGCATAACAAGTTTATCAGTATACACGTAAGCACTGAGTCTAAAATACATCGGCAAAACATGTTGGAACTCGATAGTATATATTAACCAGTATGGTGACGGACCACTAACGGACAGATAAAAGGTTGGAATTCTATTAACTTTTTTGCTATTTTTATGAAATTGTAGAATATAAATACATATAATTATTTTGTATGCAGTATCCATTTTCTACAATAGTTCTTAATTAAAGGAGGAATAAGTCAAAATGGTGCACAAGTGATTAATCTTGCAATCTCCAAGTGTATATCTGTTCGCACGTTTCCTCTCGCAATTTCATGAAAAATTAAAAACAAAATTGAGATAATGGTCACAATAAAACATAGTGATATGATTATTTATATTCTACAATTTCATAGAAATAGTTTCTATCTCCGAAGTTGGCCCGTCATCGTTCTGGACATTAGATACTATCGACTTCAAACATTTTGTCGGTGTAGTTTTGGCACATTCGTGGTAAGAACAATTAGTATAACACAAATAATACTAATTTAACA
>JAASAO010000892.1:0-52327 GCA_017311375.1 Mytilus coruscus | reverse complement strand
TCCAATGGAATTGAGTTTACTCCAGTTTCAAGCGTTTGTATTGTAACGACAATTTAAAGTTTACTAGGTTCTCATGTTGACTGTTGTTTGTCATCAAGGTCTTTAACGGTTCCGTGGTATATATTGATACGAACGTTTTATTTGTCTTTGGAAATTATTTCTTAACTATTTGAAAAATATATAACAATGAATATATTAGCTATGATTTAAACTCCATCAGGCAAAGTTGACCTAAGATGAATTTGACTTTTCTTTTATGTTCCTTTTTGGTCATATAACTGCTAATGTTTCTCCGTATTTATACATCCCTGGCTTTCATGTTTTTGAGTATGAGCGTTCTTGGTGAAGGTAAATCCAGAAAAGCGCTTCAGACGCTTGAAATTCAATAAGTGAGTTTTATTAGAAAAGAGAGGCGAACGATGCCAAAGGGATATCAAAACTCTTACGTCGGAAGCAAACTGACAATGTCATGGCAAAATAATTGAAAACTACGAAAAGACGATTAATAGTATACAAAACACAACATAGATAACTGAAGTCTGAATAACATAAATATAGTATAATGAATAACAATAAACAGTACCTTTTTTCTAGTATTTATGATGTAAAGAGGGAGAGTTGAGCACTCAAAAACATGTTTAATCCCATTACATTATGTATGTGCCTGTTCTAAGTCAAGAGACTGTGGTTCAGTTGTAGTCGTTTGTTCATTTCTGTCAAATTTAGTTTTTGTAAATTGTTTTGTTATAAATTAGGCCGTAAGTTTTCTCGTTTGAGTTGTTCCACATTTGCATGATGGGACTTTTTATACCCGATTTTACGGTATGGGCATTTCATAAACTGATTAAATGAGGAAAGCGAAATTAGAGATCTATATTTTAATTAAATGTGGGTTTTCTCATTCTTGGAGGCCGTACGGTGACCTATAATTGCTTATATCTTCTTATTTGAATTCTAGTGGATAGTTGTCTCAGTGGCAATCATACCACTTTCCTTATTTTTATAATGTGCAAATCTATTTGTTTGAGTGTTTAAGGATATTTACTGCTGAAATTCCAATAACAAAGTTTTGAATTATGATATTTTTTTGTTTCATATATATTCAGGAGTACCGGATTGGTATAGATGGTAAAAAGTCACAAAAGATACCAGGCTTATAGTTTAGTACGTCAGACGTAAGTCTACACAATGTACATCGGGGTCGCTCGAATCGAAACAGTTTGAAGGTTAATTAAATCAGTTATTCAATCAAATAGTAGAGCATTGAAAATCAAATAATTCCAAATAGTGGTGTCAAATTTCTCTAAACATTATACATGCCTGGGACAGAAATATCCTCATTTGGTCATTGACATGGTAACGCTTTATGCATGGCAACTAAATGGCATGTTAAAACAAATGAAATGAGAGATGCAAAATATCGAAATTTCAACTTGGAAATATATTGAAATGATAACAATAGCAGTTTATTATCTATTTAGCTGCTGATATCGAACTTTTGAGAAACGAGTCAATACTGAAACAAAGAGGGAGAAATAGGTTTGACCAATAACGCAGTTCTGTTTCTCAGCAGAAGAAGAAATAGGTAAAAAATGAAATTATTTGTGGTAAAAAGGATTTATGCGTATGGTTTGTAAAAACTGGTCCAAAGTAATGAATAGTTCTGGAAAACTTTCAAAAAGGGAAAAATGAAAACTGTTATTGTAAAATTCCCAGTATCAGTATATGTTTGTCTGAATGATTACCATGACAAAGGTCTTTATAAGTTATCTGAATCCATAGATGAAACAATACAAACGTTTCCATTCGTAAACCATATCACTGGTATTAATAAGAAAGTATCCTTATCTTAACTTCTACAAGGCCGTGTTGATATATGTTCTGCTTGTCTTGCTGATGTTTTTTGCTGTTTAATTTTTTTTAATCTACTATAGTTTGGCCAAATATGCAAAAAAGTTATAACATCATTATGAAAGAGCAATAACTCCTATGAGAAGTCGACTAAGGATTTCGGTCATGTTAACAAATTTGTTTTATCTTGTCCTACTGATTATTTTTGCAATTTAATATTTTTCTTTATCTATCTTTAACTCCTATTATAGTTTCAAAAATAAAATGCCAAAACACAAAAAATGAAAATAATTTTCATTTTGGGGCTGTATATATAGCTCCTATAAGGAGTTGAACCATGATTTCGGCTATATTAATTCATTTGTAGATCTTGTCTTGCTGATCATTTTGCGGTTGTAGTTTCACCCTATCTATTATAGTTTTTAAAATAATAGGGAAAAATAAAGAAATTGCTAAACATCTTCATTTAATGGCAGTCAGTTTTCATGTGGATGGACAATAGGTAGAACTCTGAACATCTGTAAGATTTTCCTTTCTAAAGAGGTTTTCAAGATAAGTATAGATTATCGGGTTTTCTACCAATTGATATCGTAAAATGTCAGCCGCGAGCCATATGAACCCTGTGACGAATGAATGCAGCGAACGGTTTAGGTGAGCTAAAAATGATATCAAACACCATAAATGTTTGATTTAGTAGTGGTAATAAGTTTTGGCGAATACATTTCATTCATATATTCAGAAAAAAAATTTTGAATGTTAACAAAGACTATGTCATGTATTGTTAAACGATGTTTATTTTGGTAAAAGTTACAAACGTTTTATACATCAAGTGGTATTTTGTTGGGTCTTTAAAAATCTTTTTTCATAAATTCGGACTCATAACAGTAAAGTAATAAATCTGCAACATTAGGTACACATTTAGTTTCCATCGGAATACCACCATTTGTCGGTATACTTTATCTACAAACCGAACTTGAATAATATCAAGAGAAAAATTAATGGCTTTAAATCAACTTTGCATTTGCAATTTGAGTTGTGGTTGCAAGTTTTATTATTGACAAGGGAATTGTAGCGACTTCAACATGTATAGTTGCACCTTGTTTTATCAAAAACGTCATTTTATTAAATTGATATTCTCTTTGATTATTTTTTAACTGTGAAATGTCATATCAGTTTCCATATGATATATCAATATCATTCAGGTGTTTTTGGACTACCAGGATTGATACGATATATCAGACGATAATCTTGCAAGTTGAAACCATAATTGTATAATTGAGAAACATTGCATAACTTCAAATATAGAAATAGATAACAAATTTTACGAAAATTATCGTTTGTTGAGAAATGACATACGGTTTGTACTAGGTCGAACAAATAATTTGTTACTTCAATCAATGTTTCGACTAGAACACTACATATCTCATCTGACCGAGACATACTGTCTGTGCAGTCAGTCGGGGGCCTCAGTGGTCACCTGAACGGTAAGCAACCAACAATCAATCATCAAGAACAGATTTATACGATATGTCCGATTCTCTTTACTTTACGATTGTAATTTTTTTTTAAATGCATCATCCTTTATGTTATAATTCCTAATGTGAGTAAAATGTGTTAACTAGAATCATGATTATTAAACGAATGTCTAATAAGACGCAGACACCACACATTATAAAATGCATGATATTAAATAGAAAGGTGACGTTTTGTAGCTTAATTAATGTTTACCTGATACTGGTGTTGGACTTGAAAATTCAGTTGAAAATTCTTTCTTTTCTGTTGAAGGCACTGATGTAGAAAAATCTGTAGAATAAATAAATGTAAACTGCTGAATCGAAATTAATTTAATTATTCAAATATCTAACTAGAAAAAGTCCAACAAAGCCAAATTTTCTAAATTTGATATATACTGAAAAAGGGTTGCTGTCAAGTCATTTGAAAAATATATAACAATGAAAATATAAACCAAGATTTAAACTCCATCAGGCAAAGTTGACCTAAGATGAATTTGGCTTTTCTTTTGTGTCCTTTTTGTTCATATTGTTATGAGATTGTAATTATTACGATTATTTATCTTGGCCTGATTTGCTTTGTGTGACCTTATAAGATGTTTACATGACCTGTTTATAGTGTTTACGAAATAATGTTATTGTGTACTTTAGAAATCACTGGAACAATCGTATAGACTGATGGAATGATTAGAACTTTCTTCTTGACTTATATAATAATTCCAGAATTATCATAATTTACGATGCGTAATTTATCTGCTATAGTGTTCTAGAAGTTTCCCTTCTACATTTTTCTAGAAGTTTTGCTTCTACAGAGTTTTAGAAGTTTCCGTGGTAACTATATATGTATGAACGGTGAATTGGACTAACTTAACAGAAATATAAACGTATTCTCAAAGGATCTCTGGAGTTGTTTATTGGTAAATTCTACAACATCATACTAGTTTGTGAACTTATTGGACATAATATTCCATTTGGATTCCGCAATAGTCAAGAGAAGAATTCCGGATAAAGAAAAGACTAGGATCGGACATTCAGATATTTTGACAATATTCGGTTATAGACAATTAAGTTGACTCAGAAATTTTTGATGAAGAGGCTCTTGAACTTAAGGTATTACATGTTGAAGCTATCAAATTAAAATAGCTTGAATTAGAACATAAATTTAGATTAAAACAATTGGAAAAAGAATTCAATTAAAACAATTGGAAAAAGAATATGAATTTAAATTTAAACACATGGAAAAAGAAAAAAGACAGACAGAACTTGAAATGAAGGAAAGGTTAGAGATTGAGAAAATAAAAAAAAAAGAAGGTGAATTTAAATATAAACAGGCAGAACTTGAAATGAGGGAAAGGTAAGAGATGGAGAAAATGAAAATTGAAATGGTCAAAGTAGAAAGCAACACTAAAGTAGGGTTAAAATCAGAACATTTTGACGCAGCAAAAAATATACGTTTGACTCCCAAATTTTGTGACTGATGAATCGATAAATATTTTTCACAGTTTGAGAAAATTGCTCAATTATGAAATGGCCAAAACCTTATTAGACTATTATGACACTGTGAAACAGGAAGTTTGAAAGCTTATGAGTTAGTGCCAGAAACATATAGACAGAAATTTAGGTCTTATAAAAAGTTGAATCACAAACCTATGTTGAATTTGCTAGGGAAAAAGAAGATGTATATGATAAATGGCTTACGTCAAAGAAAATAGATAACAATTTTGATAAAATAAAACAGTTTATGTTGTTAGAAGAGTTCAAACAGTGTGTTCATTTAGACTTAAAACACATTTAGATGACAAAACTGTTAAGACTTTGTAAGATGCAGCTGTTGTTTCTGATAGTTATACCCTTTCACATAAAAGAAGTTTCAAAGGTCAATATTTTAGTATTTCGAGCGGAAATTACAAAATCAAGGTACTGATCGTGCTGATATAGTCCAGTCGATTTGTGAAACAATTGTTTAGAAGGTGGTAAAAGCATCAAACTTTGCAGAGTTTTTGTTTAGGTCATAGCATACGTGTAAAGCTATAGACCCATTTCAGGAAATCAAAATGGCTGCTTTAGGCGGCCATTTTGAAATGACAACCAGAAAATTAATATTAAAAGATCATAAAAAATTATAAAAAATAAATCGCTTTATCAATTTTGATAAAACTTGGTATATTTATCACTAATGACAAGGGCTATCATCTGAAGACTTCAGACAGTGAAGTACTTGTGGCCAATTTCAAAACAAGAATTCGCAATATATCATTATTGTTTATTTTATTATTTTGCTATTTGCATTTATCATAATGTTTTGATGCATTTACAACTAGTATTCCGAATTATTGTTAGAGGACTGTTGCTATTTATATTGTATATTCACCAAGTGGTCAAATAAGTCATGGACATGTTGACGAAATGAAAGTTTCTAAAACATGGTTTCTTTTACTAATATGTTTGCTTAAGTAACTTTTACAACAGAACATTTCTAAAACATGGTTTCTTTTACTAATATGTTTGCTTAAGTAACTTTTACAACAGAACATTACGTAATATTTGACAACGCTATGTCGAAAAAAATCATAATTATAGATATCGAAAACACTGGAGCTGAAAACCTATTGAACAAATAGACTGAAAGGAATGTGTGATATGCCGACAGAAAACACATGAGGATTCACAATGCACAGAAAATAACAAAAAAAGACGTGACATTGTAGCTGGTTATCAGTCCTTTGATGCTAGCATACAAATTTGTTGCGCATTGAGTTGGTTTTCCCATCACTCAACTTGGAACAGTTGAATGAAGGCCATGGAATTGTAGAAACACTCCAGAATTACAAGGCGAATGGCACAAATCCTGTCGAAACTTTTATCAGATCTAAAATGTTTCGTCAGGAAAGATGAGAAAACAAACTTATGAAGTTGAAGATAAGTCATTGATTGAAAATACCGGTGAAATAACCAAACACAGTTGTGGGGAATCATCAGGAACAATGACTGCAGAGTGCTATATTATGTGGCAATGTATCTTATAATCTTCACGATGAATCGATATATATGATCGGCATAAGAGTACATGAATGTGCACTTGAACTATAAAAGTTAAATCACAAAATACTGAACTCCGAGGAAAATTCAAAACGGAAAGTCCCTAATCAAATGGCAAAATCAAAAGCACAAACACATCAAATGAATGAACAACAACTGTCATATTCCTGACTTGGTACACTATTCTTTAGTCAAACTAAAGATTTAATATTGCAGAAGGCCAGGTATCATCGTACATGTTTGATTAAACTTTACAACAAGGCAAGTAGGCGGAATCCAAAGACAAAGAAAGAACGCCAGGAATCTGTTATCCATGGAATTGTACTTGCCGAATTACTAGAATACATCGACGGCTCATGGTCTGGAACAGATATTGTGCCATTCTTCATGCTTGCCGATCTCGCTGAATTGTACTGTAAACGCCTTGAGAAACTATGATTTGTCATGGAAGGAAGGATTTATACAACGTATCTGACAAATCGAATGCTAGCTGCCATAGCAGATCTGCAAGCACACAAGCATGGTAGAGACGTTCTCTTAGTGTCCTAAGTAAGAATGATACTAGGTGGGACATGTGGCTCTCTATCTGAGGAGTGATAAATTGCAGTTGTATCCTTTCATCGAAGAAATATACTTTTGAACATTGATACTGGTAGCTGAAAATGGTTAGCGTTGTCTACGACTCAGCGATATAACTGGACTGTGTCTCGATGTTAGGTCCACCTAGTATCATTATTACTAAGGAAATTAATGTCTTTGGAATTTATTTATGCTGACAACTGTTATTAATTGTTCCTGTAAAGCTATTTTTAGTATCAAGCATATATCTTTGAATTATTTTAGTTGCTTTTGCTATGATGATGCCTTCATCATCACGACTATAAGATGTGGCTTGTTTCAGACATTCTTCAACAGCTTCGTTGAAAATTAGGAGAACGTCTCTACCATGCTTGTGTGCTTGCAGATCTGCTATGGCAGCTAGTATTCGAGTTTTCAGATGCGTTTTATTAATCGACAAGGGCTATCATCTGAAGACTTCAGACAGTGAAGTACTTGTGGCCATTTTGAAAACAAGAATTCGCAATATATCATTATTGTTTATTTTTATTATTTTGCTATTTGCATTTATCATAATGTTTTGATGCATTTACAACTAGTATTCCGAATTATTGTTAGAGGACTGTTGCTATTTATATTGTATATTCACCAAGTGGTAAAATAAGTCATGGACATGTTGACGAAATGAAAGTTTCTAAAACATGGTTTCTTTTACTAATATGTTTGCTTAAGTAACTTTTTACAACAGAACATTACGTAATATTTGACAACGCTATGTCGAAAAAAATCATAATTATAGATATCGAAAACACTGGAGCTGAAAAACCTGTTGAACAAATAGACTGAAAGGAATGTGTGATATGCCGACAGAAAACACATGAGGATTCACAATGCACAGAAAATAACAAAAAAAAGACGTGACATTGTAGCTGGTTATCAGTCCTTTGATGCTAGCATACAAATTTGTTCCGAATTGAGTTGGTTTTCCCCATCACTCAACTTGGAACAGTTGAATGAAAGCCATGGAATTGTAGAAACACTCCAGAATTACAAGGCGAAATGGCACAAATCCTGTCGAAACTTTTTATCAGATCTAAAAATGTTTCGTCAGGAAAGATGAGAAAACAAACTTATGAAGTTGAAGATAAGTCATTGATTGAAAATACCGGTGAAATAACCAAACACAGTTGTGGGGAATCATCAGGAACAATGACTGCAGAGTGCTATATTATGTGGTAATGTATCTTATAATCTTCACGATGAATCGATATATATGATCGGCATAAGAGTACATGAATGTGCACTTGAACTATAAAAAGTTAAATCACAAAAATACTGAACTCCGAGGAAAATTCAAAACGGAAAGTCCCTAATCAAATGGCAAAATCAAAAGCACAAACACATCAAATGAATGAACAACAACTGTCATATTCCTGACTTGGTACACTATTCTTTTAGTCAAACTAAAGATTTAATATTGCAGAAGGCCAGGTATCATCGTACATGTTTGATTAAATGTACAACAAGGCAAGTAGGCGGAATCCAAAGACAAAGAAAGAACGCCAGGAATCTGTTATCCATGGATTTGTACTTGCCGAATTACTAGAATACATCGACGGCTCATGGTCTGGAACAGATATTGTGCCATTCTTCATGCTTGCCGATCTCGCTGAATTGTACTGTAAACGCCTTGAGAAACTATGATTTGTCATGGAAGGAAGGATTTATACAACGTATCTGACAAATCGAATGCTAGCTGCCATAGCAGATCTGCAAGCTCACAAGTATGGTAGAGACGTTCTCTTAGTGTCCTAAGTAAGAATGATACTAGGTGGGACATGTGGCTCTCTATCTGAGGAGTGATAAATTGCAGTTGTATCCTTTCATCGAAGAAATATACTTTTGAACATTGATACTGGTAGCTGAAAAATTGTTAGCGTTGTCTACGACTCAGCGATATAACTGGACTGTGTCTCGATGTTAGGTCCACCTAGTATCATTATTACTAAGGAAATTAATGTCTTTGGAATTTATTTATGCTGACAACTGTTATTAATTGTTCCTGTAAAGCTATTTTTAGTATCAAGCATATATCTTTGAATTATTTTAGTCGCTTTTGCTATGATGATGCCTTCATCATCACGACTATAAGATGTGGTCTGTTTCAGAACTTCTTAACATCTTCGTTGAAAATTAGGAGAACGTCTCTACCATGCTTGTGTGCTTGCAGATCTGCTATGGCAGCTAGTATTCGAGTTTTCAGATGCGTTTTATTAATCCTTCCTTCCATGACAAATCCAAGTTGCCCAAGGCGTTCAGTGTACAGTTTAGCGAGATCAGAAAGCTTGGAGGTTTGCACAATATCTGTTCCAGTCCGTGAGCCGTCGCTGCATTCTTTTGATTTGGCAAGCATCATTCCATGGATAACAGATTCCTGCAGTCATTGTTCTTGTTGATTCACCACAACTATGTCTGATTATTCATGTTATTTAACTGGTATTTTCAATCGGGGACTCATCTCCAACCTCAGAAGTATTTTTTTGTTTTCTTGACGAGATATTTTGAGATCTGAAAATTTGTATCTACATGATTTGTGTCATTTTGCCTTGTGATTCTGGAGTGTTTCTCATATTCGATGGCCTTCATTGAACTGTTCCAAGTTGCATGATTTGGAAAACCAATTCAATGCGCAACATCTTTGTATGCTAGCACCAAAGGACCGATAACCTGCTCCAATGTCTATGTCTGTTCTTTTCTTATCTGCGGGGCATTGAAATCCTCACGTGTCCTCTGTTGGCATATCCACATTCTTTCCATTCTATTTGTTCATTGGGTTTTTCAGCTCCACGTGTTTTCGATATCAACAATTTTGATACTTTTCGACATAGTGAGTTTGTATATTACGTAATTTTCTGTTGTAAAATTATACTTAGGCAAACCTGTAAGTAAATGAAATTATGTATTAGATACCTTAATTTCGTAAACATGTGCATGATTATTTGACCACCTTGTGAATATCCAATATTAATAGCAACAGGCCTATAACAATGATTTGCAAAACAAGTTGTAAATGCACCAAAACATTAGAATAAATGCAAATAAAAAATAAAAGAAGTGGTCAATAATAATATATTGGAAATCCTTGTTTTAAAAGTGGCCACTATTCAAGATGGCTACCGGTAGATTAATATCTGAAGTCTTCAGGTGATAGTCCTTGTTATTAGCGATTAATATATCAAGTTTTATCAAAATTGGTAAAGCCTTTAATTTTTCATCATTTTTTTATGATTTTTTTATTAATTTTCTGGCGGTCATTAGAATGGGCACCCAAAGCAACCATTTGGATTTTCTGAAATGGGTCTATAGCTATAAATATTTGCTATGACCTAAACTAAAACCCTGCAAAGTTTGGTACTATATCTACCATCTGAATAATCGTTTCACAAGTCGACTGGATTATGTGGCAACCATTCTGGACATCGAAGCAGCAAGCGTCGAAGTCCTGCGCTAAATTAATTAAATATGAATTTAAAAATGAAAACGATTGCCGATACGATGCAAATGTGTAAAGGCAGCATTAAGTTGTACTGCTACTGCTAAATGTGGAGGACAATGTGATAGGATATCAAAGAAAGTGACCACTATTGTGTGATTTGACAAAACATGTACTACTCATTTATTGTTTTATATTTATAACGTCAACTGAGAACATTCACTACAAAAGTCAAAAAGTCTGAAAAGACCAGTTTTTGTCTGAATTTGCATGAATTTTTACTCGACATTCTTAATTTGTCTAAATAATTTTTAAAAATTCTTGACATAGTATGAATTTGTCTAAGAAGGTTCTTGATTTTTCTTGACAAGTGTCTTGACAGTATTAACATTGTCTTAAAATTTCTCGACACTTCCTGTATCATCTGATAAGAGTCTGGATTAGTCTCGACCAATTCTTGACTGTCTTAAATTTGTCTCGATCTGTCTTGACATATTCTTGACATTCTTAATAATGTCTGAATATGTTTCGACATATTCTTGACATTCTAAATAATGTCTGAATATGTCTCGACACATTCTTGACAGTCTTAAATATGTCTTGACACTATCTCAACAGTATAAATTTGACCTGAAATGTGAACAGACTTATTCTGCACTGTTTATGACATTCTATTGCTGTTATTTACTCCTTTTTATTATGGCTAAACTAAACTTTGAAGAATCAAGGATCAATTTGGTATAGTAAGATACCCTTTTGGTGCAACTAAGTTGGAATACCCTGAATAATTCCCCATGTAGTTTAATTTTGATTTATTTTAATTAAACATTTAATTAATTGTTTTCACTTGGAATATAAGTCAAAGTTACTAACAAACAGCATTTAGATTTTTGCCGTTCACAAAACTGCCAGTCAAATTTGCTTTACTAAAATAGGTGTCTTATAGGCAGTTTTAAATGTGACCATGTGTCTTTTGGACCCCACAATTCATCTTGTGGGTTTATGTGATAAAAAGAGGGTGGGGGCTTTCATTTAGGTCAAAGAATTTGTTCCCATCTTGATTCAAAACCTTATTCATTTTTAGAACAACCCAAAACATTTTTATTCAAATTTTAGAGTTGAATTTTATAATTTTTATCAAAATAAATATTTGTGATAACTCCTTCCTGAAAAGAAAACGAATGTTTAGAACTATATTGTGCATGTCTGTTTGAGATCCATTTCATAAGACCAATGATTTCTATAGAAATCATTAATGGAACCCATTATAAATACATTATTTTATTATTCCTGGAGAAGATAATAATTTTCTTTTAATATTTGGGAATTATTCAATTTGTTTTTATGTTGAAATAATTAACTTCATAATTTTGATGAAAAAAATCCATTTTAATTCAATTTTTTTTCATCAAGATGATGATTTTCATTTTCATCTATCAACAAACTTTTGAAATTGTAGTGGCAATGTTCGGTCAACTGATAAGTTGTATGGCTGATTACAGGTAAAGCAGTAATTTCTATTTGACAGTTGCGTGTACTCTTGGGTGTGAAATACCTTAATTTTATGGGAACATCCTGTCCATGTGTAATACTTAATATATATATTCCAACAGATGACATTACACAAATTTTTCTTCTGTTAAATGAATGATTTGTATATCATCATAATTTGCTATTTATATTAACCACATTTTGGTATAATAATTATTTACCATATCAACATTGAATATTATGAATGTAGAATGAAATATGTCTACAGTATGATTGGTTTTAATCATTTAATATATAAGATTTAGGAATCAAAATTTGTAATTATTTAAAACCCACATTCAAATTGTTTTATATCAACACACCCTCATTTGAATTATTTTATACTTTAGATTTCATAGCCATATTTGCATTTGTAAAATATTTATATACCCAAATTTTTAATTATTTTACATGCCCAACTTTTATTTTTGTTGTAATAAGTGTAACTTGGAACAACAGTATATCATATAAAGAGAAATAAAGATTAAAGTTATATCATGAATATTGGTCATGATTTGTAAAACTCAGAACTGTCAAGTAAATTTAAGACACAATTCAAAATGTTCAGAATGTGTCAAGCCATACTGAGAAAAAATGTCGAGAAATATCAAGACAGTATTCAAATGTCAAGAATTTGTCAAGAAATTTTAAGACCATATTCAGAATGTCGAGAATATGTCGAGTAAATTTCATACAAATTTAATATAAATGAGAATTTGTCAAGAAAAATTAAGACACGAGTCATACTTTTGGAGAATGTCAAGTAAAAGTTCATGCAAATCAAGACAAAAACTGGTCTTTTCAGACTTTTAGACTTTTGTAGTGATTAGAGCAGGTGATTTCCTTATGACATTACTTGTATGATATGATACTCATTAGATCTGCAATCATGAAGATTTTTTGAAAATTGTTTTAAGATAAACAATATCAACCAAATGATATATTTTCATCTAATTTTGAATTTGGAGCTCGACTTATTTTGGCTTGAAAATTTGAAGATTTTTCAAGATGGCCGCTATTCAATATGGGTATCATTTTCATTAATTTTATTCAACATGACAATTTGTATAAGCATTGTCACTCTATTTACCAGGTTTCATGTCAATAGCTTACTAAATATATTTATTATATTTTCATGAATTTTTTGAAGTGTTTTTTTAGAAATCGAATGTCTGCCATTTTACAAATGGCCACCGCTCCCGCCAATTTCGACTTCCAGAGTGGGTCCATAGCTGAAAATGTTTTCTATGACCTATACTACTCTTATGCAAAATTTCATGCTTTTACCACATTCTGAGCAATTCTGCTTAAATTCTGCACAAATCGACTGGACTATTAGTGCCTCCGTTTTGTTACGGGGTGTCGAGTTAGGTTCTATTAATGTTCCCCTCCATCGTATTTATTTGAAGTCAGATTTAATTACTGGACTAGTTGTTGTAGCTGTTCGTCCTCACCTACCTGTTGAGGGTGTTCCATTAATGCTAGGAAATGATCTAGCTAGGAACAAAGTGGTTGCTGAACCAATTGTTAGCAGTGAATCAGTGGTGGATATTAAATCACCTGAAGATGATGCTGAACTGTATCTAGCTTGTGTTGTTACTAGGGCAATGGCAAGAAAACAACAAAATGAGGATTTACAAGAAGACCAGTATGATTATATAGACCTTTCTCACACTTTTCATGCCGACACTGATGGTTCCTGTAACTCAGAAAAGACCATAATAAATAAAAACACATAGTATTAACAATCATGTAATTATACCATAGACAGAAATGAACAGCCATTCGTTAGACAAAAGAAAGTTTGCGGAAGAGCAAAACAAAGACCCTGAGGTTCTCCAGCTCCGCAAGAGGGCTCAACCACAGGAAGAAGCAGACAAAGTGGCCGAATGTTACTACCATCAAGACGGCATCTTAATGAGGAAATGAAGGCCCTGATGCTATCCCAGAGAATGAATAGTGACTTGGATATCAAGCGGTGGTGCCTAACGTCTATAGGCAAGAAATTATTGGTCTTGCCCACGACACCCCCTTGGCCGGACATTTAGGTAAAAGGAAGACTTGCCTTAAGATCTCGCAACATTTCTACTGGCCCAGACTCTGCCAGATTGCAAATGCGTATTTATTGACGATCATGTGTACATCCACTCGCTTTCCTGATGCTATTCCGTTAAGGAATATTAAGACACCAGCTAATGTCAAAGCTCTTATCAAATTTTTCACGTATGTAGGACTTCCTAAGTCTAAACAGTCCGACAAGGGTTCACATTTCATGTCGTTTTTATTTCAGCAGGTCGTTTACCAGTTAGATATTGCTCAGTATAGGTCAAGTGCTTATCATCCAGAATCTCAAGGTGCCTTTCATCAAACATTGAAGAACACGATTAGAATGTTTTGTCTTTAATTTGACCGAGACTGGAATGGTTGTGTTCACTTTCTACTTTTTGTTGTCCGAGAGGCCGTTCAAGAATCCCTTGGTTTTAGTCCCTTTGAGTATATGGTATGATAAAAATGCCAGGGACATAGTTTTTGAACCTGGTGATAAAGTACTTGTATTTTTGCTAGTCCCTGTGCATCCTTTACAGGCTAAATACTGTGGTCCTTATGAAATTGAAAGTAAAATCAATGATTTGAATTATATTGTAAAAACTCCATGTCGGAGTAAACAAAATAGAGTATGTCACATTAATATGTTAAAACCATATTTTGAACGTGCTAATGAAGTAGAGAACAAACCAGTTGCCACTTTAGCCATGATTAAACGATCATGACAAACCAGATATAATTGAACCACCTTTTGATTCTAAGCCTATGGGTCAAACAATTGGATTGAAAATTCAGAAATTTTGTCAAATTTAGACTCAAAACTTGCACATCTGACTTTTGATCGCAAAGAAAAATTGAAAACTGATATTTTCTTTAAAACATCTGTTTCCAGATGTGTCAAACAAAACCACTAATGTTTGTCATGATGTTGATGTAGGTGATGCTTCTCCAATTAAGCAACAACCCTACCGGCTCAATCCACTACAACTTGAATTTATGAGACAAGAAATTATATATTTGCTTGACAATGATATTATTGAGCCGAGTAACAGTTAATGGAGCTCTCTTTGTCTCCATGTTTCCAAACCAGATAAAACCTTTCATTTCGTAACTGATTTTAGAAAAGTTAATTCTGTTTCAAAATCCGATTCCAAGGATAGACGACTGCATTGATAACATTGGACAAGCAAATTTTGTGAACAAATTTTATTTATTGAAAGGTTACTGGCAGGTGCCCTTGATACCGAGATCTCGTGAATATCAGCTTGTGGCACACCAGACTGTTTATTTCAGTATAATATCATGCCGTTGGGTATGAAAAGTGCTCCAGCTACATTTCAAAGAATGATCAATAATGTTATAAAAGATTTTGACTGTTGTTATGATAATATTGATGGTCTTATTGTGTGTAGTAATAGCTTCGAAGAGCATTTAACACATTTATATGATACTTTTGGTTGATTTTCACAATCAAATTTTACTGTTATCTTGGTAAAAGTAAATTTTATCAGGCCACTGTTGATTGTTTAGGGCATACAGTTTGTCAAGGTCAAGTGAGACCTATTGTCGCTAAAGTGGATGCAATTACCAAATTTCCTCCTCCTACAATAGGAAAAACGACTTATGAGATATTTAGGCATGATTGGATTTTACAGAAAATTCTGTTCAAATTTTGCTACTGTTGTTTAACCGTTGCCTCGTCTTTTACGGTAATATTCTAAATGCATCTGGAGTGATAATGGTCAAAACGCTTTTAAAGAGACATAGGATAATGTTGAGAAACCCATTTCATACTTTTCCAAGAAGTTAGATAAACATCAGAAAAATTATTCAACTATTAAAAAAGAGTGTTTGGCACTGTTGTCTGCACTTCAACAGTGTGATGTATATTTAAATGCCACTATGCATCATATTCTTGTTTATACTGATCATAATCCTCTCACCTTCATACAAAACATGAGAAACCAGAACCAGAGGTTGGCTAGGTGGAGTGTACTGCTACATGAATATGATGTTATTATAAAACACTTTAAAGGTAAAGATAATTTAAAGGTAAAGATAATGTAATAGCAGATGCTTTATTTAGATCTTAATGATTACACTGTATATATATATATATATATATATATATGCCATATTTTTGTATGTATTGTTCATGTAAAGTTCTCGTTTCACTTAAACTTTTTTAAGGGGGAGGTGTTATGAGGTTGTAATTATTATGATTATTTATCTTGGCCTGATTAGCTTTGTGTGACCTTATAAGATGTTTACATGACCTGTTTATAGTGTTTACAAAATAATGTTATTGTGTAGTTTAGAAATCTCTGGAACAATCGTATAGACTGATGGAATGATCAGAACTTTCTACTTGACTTACATAATAATTCCAGAATTATCATAATCTATGATGCGTAATTTAAGCTTCTATAGTGTTCTAGACGTTTTTTTCCTACAGTTTTCTAGAAGTTTCCCTTCTACAGTGTTCTAGAAGTTTCCTTGGTAACTACTAGTCGTAACAGAAATATACAAGTATTCTCAAAGGATCTCTGGAGTTGTTTGTTGGTAAATTCTACAACATCATACTAGTTTGAGAACTTACTGGACATAATATTCCGTTTGGATTCCGCAACAGTTAAGAGAATAATTCCGAATAAAGAAAGGACTAGGATCGGACATTCAGATATTTTGACAGTTAAGTTGAGATTTTAATTTGTATAATATTTTTTGTAAAATTGTATAATAAATCTTGTTGAATTTATTATTGGTTTTTTTTCTTTTGTTGGCTACAATTTGAAGGTAATTTCTGGCCGTAACAATATAGCTACTAATGTTTCTCCGTATTTATACTTCCCTGGCTTTCACGTTTTATGTATGAACGTTCTTGATGAAGGAAGGTAAATCCAGAAAAGCGCATCGAACGCAAAATTTCTATTAGTGATTTTTATTAAAATAAAAGAGATGCGAAAGATACCAAACTCATAAGTTGAAAACAAACTGACAATGCCAAAAATTAAAACGACAAAAGACCAACAACACTGGTTAAAATACAACATAGATAACTGAAGACTGAGTAACATAAATAGAGTATAATGAATAACAATAAACAGTACAATTTTTTTCCAGTATTTAGGATGTAAAGAGGGACGGTTGAGTGCTCAAAACATATTTAGCCCTCCACATTCTTTAAGTGTCTATCCTAAGTCATGAACCTGGGGTTCATTGGTTGTCATTGGTTCATGTCTGTCATATTTGTTTTTGTAAATTGTTTTGTTATAAATAAGGCCGTTAGTTTTCTCTTTTGAATTGTTTCACATGTTTAATGTTGGGACCTTTTATGTCAGACTATATGATAAGGGGTTTCCTCAATCTGATTATATGAGGAAAGCAAAATCGGGGAACTTTATTTTAATTTGATTTGGTTTTTTTCATTTTTGAAGGCCGTACGGTGACCCATAATTGCTTATATTCACTAATGTAAACTCTGGTAGATATTTGCCGTATTGGCAATCCTGCCAATTCTCTTATGTTATAATGTGTAAATCTATTTGTTTTCGCTGTTGAATTTCAAATACTTTAGTAACAAAATTTTCATATATGACATTTTTATTTAATATATATTCAGGAGTACCGGGTAGGTATAGATGGTAAAAAGTGACGAAAGATACTAGGCTTATCATTCAGTACGTCAGATGTAAGTCATCTGGGTCCTCGAATCAAAACAGTTTGAAGGTAAATTAAATCATTTGAACAATCAAATAGAAGAGCATTGAAAATCAAATAATTCCTCAAAGTGGTGTCAATTTTTTCTTAAGCTTATACAAGCCTGGAACAGAAAAATCCTACTTTGGTCATTGACATGGTAACACTTTATGCATGACAACTTAATGACAGGTTATAACAAATGAAATGAGAAATGCAAAGTATCGAAATTCAGATTGGAAATGTATTGAAATAATAACAATAATAGTTCATTTTTAATTTCGTACAAGCTGTTTATATCGAAATTTTGAAAAAAACACATCAATATTGACACAAAGAGTGAGAAATAGGCATGACCAATAACGCAAAAGAAGAAATAGGTAAAGAATGAAACTGTTTGTGTTGAAAAGGATTTATGCGTATGGTTTGTAAAAACAGGTCTAAAA
This sequence comes from Mytilus coruscus, assembly GCA_017311375.1. Classification (NCBI taxonomy): domain Eukaryota; kingdom Metazoa; phylum Mollusca; class Bivalvia; order Mytilida; family Mytilidae; genus Mytilus; species Mytilus coruscus. The sequence continues at coordinate 34,154 of JAASAO010000892.1, read as the reverse complement.
GTAATAAAGAGTTCTAGAAAATGCCAAAATAAGAAAATAAAAACTATTATTGTAAAATTCCAAGTATCAGTATATGTTTGTCTGAATGATTACCATGGCAAAGGTCTTTATTAGTTATAAGAATCTATATATGAAACAATACAAACGTTTCCATTTGTTAACCATATTGCTAGTACTTATAAAACGCCAAAAGTACCCTTTGCTGACAACAAACATTGTAATAAAAATATGTCCGATTTTCATTTGCGCCGATTTCTCATTTTTGTATTAAACACATCCCGCTTTTATAATACAAGAAAACCCTGCACTGGTAAATTAAACCAGCGATGAGGGTTTTATTGAATATTCGTGGTTGGGTATTTTTAATGTAGCATAATATGAGTATCTTAATATAAGTCGAAAATAAACTGACAATACCATAGCTATAAAAGAAAAAGAACAGCAGACAATTGCAAACAACAGTACACAAAACACAACATAGAAAACTAATGACTGAGCAACACGAATCTCACCAAAAACTGGGGGTAATCGCAGGTGCTCCGGAAGGATAAGCAGATCCTGCTCTACATGTGGCACCCATCATGTTAACCTGCTGATAAGAATTATTGCCGTCTTACATTTTTATATCGGTTTCTACTTCATAGAAGATTTAATGCAGCAACGTCATAAACATTACAGGAAACATTATCCTGTGCAATACTCAAAACGAAAGAAAAACAAAAACAAAATATTCATATTAAGTATTTTAATTTGAATCAAACTATAAACATGATAGATTTATTACCAATAATTAACAAGTTCCGGGTCGAATCCGATACCGATAACAATAGTATATGTCACATGTAGTTTCTGGTAGTAGTAAGAAAACCAGGACGGGTTCAAATATAAAGATTTTGAAAGCAGAGAAAAATGTGTTCTAGTAGTGTTTATGATCATAGACAAAAGTTAAAGAAATTGGTAAACATCTTCATTTAAGGGCAGACAGTGTTGATGTGGATGGACAGTAGGTAGAACTCAACATTCTGAAAATCTGTAAGATTTCCCTTTCTATATCGGTTTTGAAGATAAGTATAGATTGTCGAGTTTTCTACCCATTGATATCGTAAAACATCAGCCGCAAGCCACAATGTGAACCCTGTTGGCGAGTCAGTGCAGCGAACGAGCCAAAAATTTTCACATTGTTTCAAGCGGCTGATATTTTACAATACATGTATTACGTAGAAAATCGGATAATTTGTTCTATTTTTAGCCATGTCGGCCATGTTGGTTGGAAGTCGGGATTAACAGGCACATTTTCATTAAACTAGATATCCCAAGGATGATTATGCCTAAGGGAGCTACCATTTGATTTTTATCGGGGGGCTAGGATGAAATTTGAAAAAAATAGGCAGGACAGGAGTTTTGAGTAAAAAAAAAGGCAGGATGGGCAATTTGGTAAAAAAAAGGCAGGATGACAATTTGTGTAAAAAAAATGCAGGATAAACTAGTAAAAAAAAAGGCAGGACCGAATAGAGTAAAAAATAAAAAGGCAGGACAGAGATTACAACTAAAAAAAAAAGCAGGACAAAATTTTTCATCCTAGCCCTTCCCAATAAAAATCAAATGGTAGCTCCCTAAGCTTGGTTCCAATTGACCAAGAAGTTTCATAGTTGATTTTTGTAAAATTTAACGGACAACGACGACGGACGACCGACGGCAAGTGATGAGAAAAACTCACTTGAGCCTTCGGATAAGGTGAGCTTAAAATGATATCGGACACTATATATTTAGAAGTAGTAAGTTTTGGTGGATAAATTTCATTTATATATTTTAAAATATCTTGATTGGTAACAAAGACTTGATCATGTTTTGTTAAACTATTTTATCACGTGGCATTTTGTTGGATGTGTATGAATCTTTTTCATAAATTCGGATCATATCAGTAAAGGAATAAATCTGCAACAATAGGGACACAGTTATTTTCCACCGGAATACCATCATTTGTCGGTACACTTTTATCTACAAACCGAGGACTTAAATAATATCAAGACAAACATCAATGGCTTTTAATCATCTTTGCATGTGTAATTTGAGTTGTTGTTGCAAGTTGTATTATTGACAAGGGGATTGCACCTTACTCAAAAACGTCATTTTATTAAATTGATATTCTCTTTAATTTTCTTTAACCGTGAAATGGTCAGAATAAAAATATCATATCAGTTATTCCATAATATTTCAGTATCATATACGTGTTTTGCCAGGATTAATAAGATATATCACACGATAATCTTGCAAGTTGAAACCATAATTGTACGATTAAGAAACATTGCATAACTTCAAATATAGAAATAGAAAACAAATTTTACGGAAATTATCGTTTGTTGAGATATGAAATACGGTCTGTACTAGGTCAAACAAATAATTTGTTACTTCAATCAATGTTTCGAATATCAAATACCTCATTTGGCCGAGACAAATTGTATATGCAGTCAGTCAGGGTCTCAGTGCTCCAATTGTCTAAGTAGTTCATCTACAGTGATCACTAGCCTGTCAACACAAAGAGAGTGAGTTCGGACCCCGCTGGCGGGATGCGTTCAACTCCGATAGATCTTAATTAGATTCCCGCCGAAGGTGGGTTGTTCTCTCCGGGTAGGTCGGCTACCTCACCAAATAAAAACATAGCAGAAAAGGCGTTAAACACCAGAAATCAATCAATATAAGCAGTCAGAAATAATACCGTCGTCCTTCAGCATACCTACAATTGACTCGTTATGGTCAACTTTTTATCAAATTATATTTATCTGTTGTTTCTGCATTTCTAAATTAACACAAGGACATAAAAATGAAGACATGAACATTTCTCAATACTTTTATTCTTTATAACAAAAAACCATGCATACAATTTGTATTTATATTATTATCGTTCAGTAAAATATTGCATCAGTAGTAGATCTAGAGCTTAAAGTGAAGGATGTTGTTTGTGACTTCGGGGAACTTTATTTGGATATATGTAAAAATGAGGAGATGTGGTATGATTGCAAATGAGACAGCTTTCCAACAGAGTTTGAATGAAGTGTTAGTAAGCAATTATATGCCACCGTAAGGCCTTCAACAGAATTAAAAATAAAGTCGTAGTAAGCAAGTATAGGCTACAGTACAGCCTTCTACAATGAGAAAAACTCATACTGTATAATCTGCTATAAGAGGGTCGACATGAAAAATGTTAAATAATTCAAACGAGAAAACTAACGGCCTAATTTATAACAAAACAATTTACGAAAAACAAATACAGGCTAAAATATCAACCAGCGGATCTAGTGAAAAGACGTCATTAACAGTCTGAAAAAAACATGACATTGTGCAAAGTCAAAATATAAGTAAACAGTATCTACTGGATGTAGAATCATAAGTTATCATAACTGTTCATACCATAAAAATTAGGATGGAATGTTTGTAATAACAATTCTACAGGTACAGCTTATCTTTCTACTTAAATCTTTATATCTATGAAAGAATTTGGGAAAGGTTTTAATTAATTTGTGGTAACGAAATCCCTGCCTTCAATTTACCAGCTATACATGTTATGCATAAGTTTTGTTCATTTGAATCTAAAACCAACTACAGACACTGGCATACCGAGCAAGTAGTCCAACGTAGATCCATATGGTTTGCTTTTTAACGATTTTTATCGGATATTTTGTTTTACTACAAATGAACCACATTCAGCATTGATACAATTTGATAGTAAAAAAATATCTAATAAAAAACCTTGAAAGCAAACTATATGGACTTACAAAGGCTTGTATTATAGGATTAAGCGAGCAAGTTGTGAAATATATTATCACATCATCAGAAGGGGCTAAAGGAATTTACCACACCTTCATTCGATTTCAGCACATTGTTCATATATATATATATATATATATATTTACATTTCCAAAAATGTTCAAGGACCCCTCCTTATTCCCTCTTTTCAGGTTACAAATGACCAGTCCCTAATCGATCTAGATCTTAAAAGAAAAATATAAAGTTTCAAACTGGAATAGAATTTCTTTTGTAAAACTTTTCATAGATTATGTGATTTATAGTAACATTACAAACACGGAATGTTTTGAGTTTGAGAATATTTTTAGATTAGCCCCATAAGGAAGATAAATCAGATAATTTCATGTTATTCTTTTCACTTTTCTTTTTTATAACAAGAAAACAAGTACGATGACATATGTTTTCTTCTTGTTTTCTGAAAGATATCTTCTTATATTCTATTTCAAAATTCTATTTTTAGTTTTCTTTCTAAAGTTTTTTTTTCAAATAGTATTCTGTACAAAAGAATTGTAACTTGTCCCAAAGTGAAGTAGCAAGAACTGAAAATGTTAACCAGAGCACAATTTCTATTTTGGAACAGATACCAGCAGACTGGCTGTACTAAGGACCGCCCAAGGAGTGGACGACCTCGCCTAACGACTCCTGGACAAGATCGCTACATCCGGGTATTCCATCTACAGATTCAACCGTTGCCGCAATAGCCACTGCAGTTGGGATACCAGGATTGAGAAGGATCAGCTCACAAACAGTCCGCAATCGACTGTGACAACATGGCATGAGACCCTGGAGGCCGTATTTTGGACCCGCTTTGAGGCCGTTACACAGACGGAATAGAGTCCGATGGTGCAACAGATTGAGGGGCTGGACATTCCGCAACTGGCGCAGAATTTGGTTCAGTGATGAAGTCCCGTTTTATGTTTCAGAAACGTGACGGAAGAACTCGTGTCTACCGGCGCATGAATGAACGTTTTGCTACCTCGTGCGCCCCAGAAGTGGACAGCTTTGGTGGAGGAAGTGTCTTCATGCGGGCGGTTATCTCTAATGATCGTAAAATGGAATTGGTACATGTTCCGGGTAATTTAACGGCTCAAAGGTACAGAGACGAAATTCTTCAACCTCACCTTATGCATGTTATTGACAAACAGAGGGAGTTCTTCGAGCAGGACAATGCAAGGCCTCACACAGCGCGTTTAACAATGGACTACCTTGAGCAGAATAACATCAATGTGCTACCTTGGCCTTCCAAATCAACGGACTTGAATCCTATAGTGCATCTATGGGACCAATTGTATAAACGTGTGCGCCAGCGTCAACCCCCGCCTCAGACCCTTGATCAGCTCCGACAAATGTTGCTACAGGAATGGTGAGCAATTCCACGCAACAACATTAGAATATTGATAACATCCATGCTGAGGAGATGCGTAGCAGTCTTAGCAGCGAGAGGGGGTCATACACGGTAATAACTTTAATGGCACCGGAAGTAACTCTAATTGTGATAAATTGACTTTTATTCATCAATCTCGAAGGAATTGACTGTCCTCTTCTCAAACACGTTTTGAAAGAATATCTTTCATAGTAATTGTAAAATTTCCGTTCAAAATACATGTATTAAAATTCTTAAAAATCCATTATGCGTTTCTTTTTCTTGCAAAGTATATTTGAAGTTGTAACTAACTAAATATGTACCTTTGATACACTTGTAAGTAACATTAAGGTATTTGTATGTACCCATGCAAGGATCACCGTAGATATTACTCGTAGCATCTGGTAAGCATGTTTGGTAGAAATTACACTTGCTCTCTACAATGCTGGTAGCTGTGACTTTACACGAGGTAGATTTAATATTTATATTAGCACATACACTCCGACTTGTTAGATACCATAAATGGCATCTTTAATCTTGATGAATGTTGTTGCAGGACATTTAAGACTTGGACTATTTTGATTCTCACACAGAATGTAAGAGACTGTCAGATCTAAAAATAATATAATTTAACCAAGCACATCACAGAATACTTATTTAATCTTACAAGCTGTAAAATTTCTACTTTAAGGCGAAGTATACGTATTTGGGCGGTATTTTGCATTTTTACGAAATTTATCATGCATGTAGAAATCGATAAGCTGCATCTAAAAGCCGAAACATTATGCATGTAGCAATACAAATACATAATAAGGATCCAATTCTGGCAGACACAACAGACGCTATTATGATTTTGTTGACCGTTAAGGAATCTGTGTCACAGATGACTTCGGATGTTCCACATGTCGTAACATAAATCCGTCCTTTTTTTCTCGATTGTGACATAACCGAAAACCATGTATCATTGTATTTTTACTTGCTTTGTTTTGTTATTATTATTTGTCTTTTCTTTGGGTTTCATTTCGGCCAATTTAGAAGGTGTTTTCTTTTTCTGTTGGAGTCATAAATTTCGTTTTCCCCCTTGGTATCTCCTAACTCTTTTTTATGCCTTATATTTCCGTTATATATGAATGTCCCTTTTACATGGAAAAACTATTGTTGTCTCTTTTCTTATTGTTATTTTGTAAAAATTCATTGCTACTACTGATTGATTTATAGTTGGATTTTTTCATAAGCCAACAATAGTTCTGAACATACCTCTCCGAATGATTATTTTTCAAAAATAATGAATAACATTGCCAAAACAAATCAAAACATAAATACCCTCGAAAGATTAGCACTTCATTTGTAAGGATATTTGTTACAGTGTTTAAAATCGTTTCAGAATAAAATTCTTTATTTATCAAATCCACTACATAACGCTAGCTTTCCGATGTAAATATGAATGAAACGGATACAGGGAAAAGTGGGCAAACTTGATGAATGAAAAAACCTAACAAACAAACAGTAAATATATAGTAAATATCTGATCACGAAAATTGACCGATTAGAAAACCAGAACACTTACTAATTCTTACAAAACCTTATCCAAAATAGAGAAAAATGTAAGACCGCAAATGATTTAGAAATTACTTCATTTGTAAAGATGAAACGAAAATTTCCAACCTCAACAATAAGCCTTTCTTCTTATCCTAGTTTTGTGACCACATTACAATTTAAATGAAACGGACTACTAGTATTACAATTGGATGAAACTACAGGCCAAACCAACAATTTGTTGTAAAATCAGCTTTGAGAAAGCAAGCCTTTTAGAGTAGCTATTACCTATGCAAATACAAGGCTTTTAGAGAAAATTACCCGAGATGCAATGTTGCCCACAATGCAACGCAATGTGCGCCTACTATTACAAAAACCAGAAATCTTACGCCTTGACGTTAGACAATAATGGTTGTTTTCTAGTTAAGAGACATTAGAATTATAGCAATGAAACTTATCCATAATCTGTCATAGTTTGTAAATGGGTAAGAACTACAAAGATTGAGTCGTATTATCGATATTTAATTGATGGCGATCCCTTATGACACCACAGTCAAAGGCGACAAATGAAATTCCGTAGTGTCTACGAATTGAAAATAATTTTAAAACGAGTAATCAAATGGACAAAGAAGCAAAGCATTTTTTGTTCAATTCATACTATTAGGATTGTCTTTTAATAGCAAATCATTTAGGTTACATATATAGATATAGGAAGATGTGGTATGAGTGCCAATGAGACAACTCTCCATCCAAGTAACAATTTATAAAAGTAAACCATTATAGGTCAAGGTACGGCCTTCAACACGGAGCATTGGCTCACACCGAACAGCAAGCTATAAAGGGCCCCCAAAATGACTAGTGTTAAACAATTCAAACGGGAAAACCAACGGTCTAATCTATATAAAAACGAGAAACGAGAAACACGTATGAACTACATAAACAGACGACAACTACTGTACATCAGATTCCATGACTATTAAGGCGTTCCTTTTGTCCTATTTGTCCGATAAGTACTTTTTCACGGTCTCAAGCAATTTTATCATTAATGAATAGTTTGTATTGAGTGACGATATATTAGGTTATAAAGCCTTTTAAGTCTTACATTGAAAAAAAAAACAATATATAAAAATTATCCTTATAGAGAACAAAACAGTAGTGTTTAAAAATGAAAAGTTTGTTACTTTTTTTGTGGATTGCATACATATATATCAAATTAGGAACCGCGCTGAAGTACGTCCATTATTCATTTTTCATTATTCAAAATTCAATAATGAATAATGAAATAGTTCATTATTCATTATTCAACGTTTAGTAATGAATAATGAAATAGTTCATGTTTCAGTATTCAAGTTGAAAAGTAAATAATGAAATATATCATTTAATTATTATTTGACTGTGACACAATCCCGTATTTCTGAATTTGCCATTTTTTATGTCAATTTACATATTTTATAATGGATATCAGAAAAAAAAATACAATCTTTGAAATTTTTATCTTTAATTTATCTATTTAGTTTCGGAGGTTAAACTAGTGGGTTCCCAAACTATTCATAACGGAAATTCCGTGTTTTAATGTTATGGAGGACCTAAATGCTAAAGTAGGCGTGAAAATTTTGAAATAGCCAATTTTGAATAATGGAATGGACTGCTGCGAGCCTTCAGCCGCTAATTACAGAGAAACCTTATACACCATTCGAAAGCTTATCCATAGAAGAACAAAAGGTATATAATCAATATGTGCCGCAATGCCTATTAGAGGGGTTACGGAGGACCTAAATGCCAAAATAGGCGTGAAAATTTTGAAATAGCCAATTTTGAATAATGGAATGGACATTTTGAATAATGGAATGGACTGTTAAGACCCTTCAGCCCCTAATTACAAAAAAAAAACTTATATACCATTCGAAAGCTTATCTACAGAGGAACAAAAGGTATATAATCAATATGTGCCGCAATGCCGATTCGAGGGGTTACGGAGGACCTAAATGCCAAAATAGGCGTGAAAATTTTGAAATAGCCAATTTTGAATAATGGAATGGACATTTTGAATAATGGAATGGACTGTTAAGACCCTTCAGCCCCTAATTACAAAAAAAAACTTATACACCATTCGAAAGCTTATCCACAGAACAAAAGGTATATAATCAATATGTGCCGCAATGCCGATTAGAGGGGTTACGGAGGACCTACGAGCCAAAATAGGCGTGAAAATTTTGAAATAGCCAATTTTGAATACCGTAAATTGGGAAATTTTGGCGTCGGGATATTTTGGCGGTTTTCTCTCGAAAGGCATATGTTTTATTTTGGTGTGTGTATTTTTGGTGCTTCGTCCAATTGATATGTTTAAATTTGGAACAACAGTAGTGAGCAAGCTCATTCATATTTGCCTTTATTTACTCGTTTATTGACAAAATATCATTGAATTTCTCAAAGAAACACGAACAAGTTAACTTAATGAAGGAATCGGATACGAATGCAATTGCAAATAATTCCATATATCGTGGTTCAAAGCTGAAAGAAAATATGAATAAAAATCTTAAACATTAAAATCGCTTTTTAAATAGATTATTTATTTTTTACAAATATCATATGAAATAAATTTTAATCATCTCTATTGCAGTACATGTTAATCTAATGACCATCATGGATTTAAATTTTAATCCTTATGCCTCTGGCAGTACATGTTAATAAATTGAAGATAAAGGATTACAAGGAGTTTTGATATTCTAATTACCAATAACGGCTTCTAATCAGCAATAGCCTGGCATAGTTATGACATGTGTGAATAAAAATTCATGTTGTGTTTTCTTAACAATTTCAGAAAATTGACAATTAAGTAAAAACCATATAGTGTTGTCATAATTTGTAATTTATTTGCAGATTTGACTATGTAGGAAATATACGGAAGATATAATAACACAAAATATTTTCCTCAACAATTAACATTACGAAATTGTCGTACCGATACGCAATTTTGGAGTTTCAGTTTTTAGTGTTAGCTTTATTTTCGTGTGATTAATTTTGGCACTTTCATTGGAGGCACCAAATAAACCAAAATAAAACTACAACCAAAATAACACCAATTTACGGTAATGGAATGGACTGTTAAGACCCTTCATCCCCTAACTACAGAAAAACCTTATGCACCATTCGAAAGCTTGTCCATAGAGGAACAAAACGTATATAATCAATATGTGCCATGATGTCGATTAGAGGGATTACGGAGGACCTTGATGCCAAAATGCGCGTGAAATTAGAAATAAGTAAACCTACTTTGAATAATGAAATGAACCTCTGCGACCCTTCATTATTTGAACTAACAGTAATCTTAACTTTTGACCTGTAAACCTCAAAATTAATTCCTTTCATCAAACATCTGTATAATAAAATTTCATTCGATCAAGCAAGATCAACTCATTCTACTATCTGGATACCATTTTTATACGACCGCAATTTTTTTGCGGTCGTATGATGTTATGACATTGTCAGCGTCAGCATCGTCGTCGTCGTCGTCGCCGCCGTCGATCGAAGACATTTGGTTACCAGACAATAACTTCATTATAAGTGTATGGATCTCTATGAAATTGTACCACAAAAGGAAGGTTGGAATTGATTTTTGGGGTTATTATTACTACTGTTTAGGAATTAGCGGCCAAAAAGGAGCCAAAAAACAAGAACGTTTCTTGTCTCAGGACAATTACTTGTGTATAAGTGTATGGATATCTATGAAATTTTACCACAAGGTTGCATACCTCAAAAGAAAGGTTTGGATTGACTTTTGGGGTTATTGTCCGAACTGTTTAAAAATCAAGGACCAGAAAGGAGCTAAAAACAATACTTTTCTAATATTTTGTATAAATTGTTTATTTCTTGACCAATTTCAATGGGGTTTAATTCAGTCTTGAATTGTCGAGGTTTTTTAATATGCTGAATCTAACCGTGATTTTAGATTTTGGATTTCAAGCCCTGTTTTTAAATTGGTCCACATTGAGGTCCAAAGGGTTAAAAATTGAAATCTTGGGATTCTTTGATATGCTGAATCTAACTGTGTAATTTAGAATTTTTTATTTTAGGCCTGGTCTTTAAATTGGTCCACATTAAGGTCCAAAAGGTCCAAAATTAAACTTAGATTAACAAAAATCGAATTCAAGGTTATTTTTTATATGATGAATCTATACATGCATTTAGATTTTTTATTTTGGGCCCAGTTTTTAAGTTAGTCCAAATCGGGGTCCAAAATTAAACTTTCTTTGATTTCAACAAAAATTGAATTTATAGGGTTCTTTGATATGGTGAATCAAACTGTGCATTTAGATTTTAAATTTTGGGCCCCGTCATCAAATTGGTCCACATTGTATCAATGATAAATATTATTTAGGTTTTTTTTTTCTTCATTTTTTTTGGTAAATCTTATGAAGAACTTCGTATATATATATATATATATATATATATACAGCTCGTCTAAACATCAGCCCAACAATGTTAGATCTGTAAATTTGCTTTCGCAAATTTTTTGTTTTTCCCTCGCCGGGATTCGAACTCATGCTACTGAGATATCGTGACACCAAATCGCCTGCACTGTATCCGACGCGCTAGACCACACGACCACCTAGGCTTCACTATAATAAAGCTTTCGGTGGCCGGGTGTTACCTTTCCTCGTCAGTTTTAATCTAGCGTCGTAATACAGTACATGATATATAAGGCATGAAGATGGAATTATTACAGATCAGCTGAAACATCTATTGTAAAGGATCCTACAAATTAATGCAAGCTCCAGTCACAGAAATAATTATATTTATAAGTACGTCTGAGCCAGTGACAACTCTACAACAGATTAATCCATCGGATCACCAGCAGTGATGGTGATACATGGCTGTGTACATTCTGTATATACAACTCGTCTAACCATCAGCCCAACAATGTTAGATCTGTAAATTTGCTTTCGCAAATTTTTTGTTCTTCCCTCGCCGGGATTCGAACTCATGCTACTGAGATATCGTGACACCAAATCGCCTGCACTGTATCCGACGCGCTAGACCACACGACCACCTAGGCTTCACTATAATAAAGCTTTCGGTGGCCGGGTGTTACCTTTCCTCATCAGTTTATTTATAAGTACGTCTGAACCAGTGACAACTCTACAACAGATTAATCCATCGGATCACCAGCAGTGATGTTGATACATGGATGTGTACATTCTGTATATACAAGTCGTCTAAACATCAGCCCAACAATGTTAGATCGGTAAAGATATATATATATATATATATATATTTTATGAAGCGAACCCCTTTAAAAACTAAGCTAATATTGTCCATTAATAAATAGATAAATTAGATTATTGGTGCACTTGGATATACTGAATCTAACCGTGTATTTAGATTTCGAATATTACCATAATAGGTAAAAGTTCAATTTTATTTTTTTCAGTTCTCTGACCACATTCACTTTGTTCAGAAACTTATGCTGTGTCAAATATTTAATCACAATCCAAATTCAGAGTTGTATCAAGCTTGAATGTAGTACTTAGTATCCATAATTGCCCCAACTGTTCAGGGTTCGACTTCTGCGGTCGTATCAAGCTGCGTCCCGCAGAGCATTTTATTAAATTATGTTCTTCTTTGAGTAACATTACACGGTGACCATACCTTTATTCTATTGACCCCAAAGTCAACAGGCTTACACAATTGTCATAGTTGTTTTTAAAGAGGCATTGCCTCTTCATCAAGAGTATTCAACAAAAAAGGCACGTGGACATCCACAAATATTCCCGTGCAATGCCAAAAAATGACAAACCTGCTCCACATTATCTTCAGATAATTCTGTTCGGTCATCAGTGGACGGAAGAATTTTTCTCTCGCCTTTTCACATGATATTCCTTGAAAAACCCAAGCCTCATATATTTGTAATATGAACAAAACCGAAATGTGGTATTCAATATGTGGGGGCAAACTGGAATTGATTTTTTTTAAACGATCACAAAAACATCAATATCGCTTCTGCAGACCTAAGAAATTCAAAAGTTTGATTTACCAATATTTAGAAAAACACAAACACAAAATTAGATTATTAAAATTCCAACCACTTCAAAGCGTCCGGAAACAACCAAGACAATCACATTATCAATTTGAAGATATCCGTAAAATTTGCGAACTGTCTTGGATTAAACGACTACAGACATCGTATCCCCTAGGTGTTAATGACAGTATCATTAGCCAAGGGAACATATCTTAAACTTCCTGTATTGATATCATGACTGCTGTCGATAAAAGACAACGCAACCAATGGTCTCATGGCGATCGCATTAACCACAATCAACGAAATAAGCATCGTTCTAATTTTACTGTTAAATATCCCTTATCTACATTTAAAAACAATGGTAGACATCAATTACTATGTAAACTGGGTCAAATGCCAATTAGTAAATTGCACAACATTTATAACGAGTGTGATACAACATCGTTTTTCAGTCCAAAATATGAGTTTACACGTATCATTACAGCTTTCTGTTACCATAGACTGTTCCCTCGAATTGACAAACCTGAAGATCATATAAGATATTTTCTAAAAATAAAATACATTAACATTAATTTGTCTAGTATTTTTAATGACTCTACCGTTCAAAACCTTCATATTTTGATAACATAGAACAACCTTTAATTTCTTATATGTATAAAAAAAAAACAGTTAAAGTTTATTTTCTAATTATATGGCAGTTACATAAGACGTCAGAATAGAAAATAATGCTCCTTCAACATGAGGCTGTAAAACATCGAAGTTAAGATATCATCACTATGGCTATGTAATTAAAGGGGACCTTAACATTGTTCAAGACTGAGAGGTTATAAACTTTCTGAAAAATTGACCAATATATCGTCCACCATCGAAAATAAATTGGAAAGTGTGTCATCAGGTCATTAGAGATGTTCTTTCATCCTTTTGTAAAAATTGGTGAAAATTGGTGTAAAATAGAGAAATCTAATAAAAAAAATCACTTGATTCCTATTTCAATATCAAAATGTCTGAATATTGTTGATATCCGCATATCACATTTCGAAAATAATTTAGAAATAAAAAAAAGTAAGTTATACACCCATTTCTAGGACTAAAAACAAAATTTAAGTACTCTAAAAGCGTTTTGTGTTCGTACCGGCCGAGAACTATCTGTCGATACCTATATTTTGGCATTGCACAAGGTCATGTTTTTCTCTGACTGTTAATGACGTCTTTACTCTAAATCCATTGGATGATGGATGTGTACTGATTGATATTTTAGATACATTTGTTTATTATTAGTTGTAATTGGCTTTAAACTAGCTGTCAGTAACTGCGAGTACTCTCAGATCTTTACTTAGTGTCTTTTTTGTTGTGGGACGTATAGATACGCTGCCACGTCCGGTCTGTATTTTCGTTAGATGTTTTCTGGTGTGTATCGATCTGATGAGTTAAGCCCTTTTCAACTGAATTTTTGTAGTTTGTTCTTATGTTGTATTGTTACAGCACTGTCCCAGGGGGATGGTTTGGCGCCAACAAACTAGTTTAACCCCGTTCTATATGTGCCTGTCCCAAATCAGGAGTCTTTAGTTCACTGGTTGTCGTTGGTTCATGTCTGTCATATTTGTTTTTCATAAATTGTTTGGTTATAAATTAGGTCGTTCGTTTTCTCAATTGATTTGTTTTACATTTTCCATGTCGGTGCCTTTTATAGCCGACTATACGGTATGGGTTTTTCTCATTGTTGAAGGCCGTACGGTTGCCTATAATTGCTGAAATCCACTTCATTTGAACTTTGGTTGATAATTGTCTCATTGGCAATCATACCACACCTCCTTATTTTTACAAAGCAGCCAACAATGTGGTGGTGATATGAAGTAAATACTACACGGAAGTCCTTAAGAATGAATTTACTCATTCAACTTCATTCAAGGCCGTGCGCTCCACACAGAGTCAAATAGAAAATAATCATGTCACTACCACCGGTCAGCTTAAGGTCTCCTCTGAAAATTTGAAAGTCCCTACTATGTATTGGCATCCTAAACTACACAAAACCCGTCCATATTTCGTTTCCTCTCAGCTTCTAGTAAATGTTCTACTGCTAATCTTTCTCGGCTTTCAACTAGTTCCCTTACTTCCATTAAAAAACTGGTTATCAATTCTTATGATAAAGCATTATGATAATAGTGGAATAAACTATTTTGAAGTGTCATTAACTACTAGTATTTGGATGTTTTGGATAAATTAAGTGCTTTTGGTGGTCCGTTCAATTCGGATGACAGTTATGATTTTTCAACTCTATACATAACACTATCACATAATTGTATCGTAATTGGAGTTTTTTTTTCTCAAACAGACGCTCTCTAATTTATTTAAAAGGTCTTTTAACAAATCTGGTTGCAGATTTCAGTATGTTTTTTTTTTTTTTTTCACTGGGCCCGATTTGGTGGTGTTACATCTTACAAAGTCTACCCTAATTATTTTACAAAGAATTCCGCTCAAACCAGTGATAGGGGCCGTCTTAAACTTGCAGTGAGTTGAGAGTTTTTTCTTTTTGCTCCGTTTTGAATGCCTCACTGTGACTTTGAGATGAAGAATAGCAATAAAAGCGCTATTCCTTTGTGTGTGTGTGGGTTTTTTTTTTTTTTTTTTTGCTGTGCATGTACTGATTTTGTGTCATGGATGGATAAAGTTAACCCATACCCTTTGTTTTTCTATTAGATATACTTACTGGAACTGTGATGAGATGATTAAAGCTTAGAATTTAATTATTTTTTTGACAACATATAATTATGTACGTTTCGGCAATACAGTTTATCGACAGGTTGTAGGTATTCCGATGGTTACCAATTGCGCCCTTTTAATAGCAGACTTGTTATTGTACTGTTTGAATCACGGTTTATCGCCAAACTCCGTCTAAATTACATTTAATTGATAAATCTAAAAACCCTTACAGCAACATTGATGATATTTTAGCTTTAAATAATCAAGAATTTTCGAATTTTACGGCCGGAATTTACTCAAAAGAAATAAGTTTAAATAATTCCAATACAGACAGCAATACTTTTCATTTTCTAGATTTAGATATTTCAGTTTCACACGGGAAACTCTATACAAAAATTTCGACAAAAGAGACGATTTTTCATTTCCGATTGTTTATTTCCGCCTTTAGGACGGTGGTGTTCTTTCAGCCCCTTTTTACGGTATGTATATGTCACAACTTGTTCGCTATGCCCGTGTCTGTAGTCGCGTTTTAGATGAACACAATTTATGTATAACTGATAAATTATTAAGTGAGGGATTTCGTTACCAAAAAATAAAAAAATAAATAAAAAATAAAACCTTGACCAAATTCTTTCATTATAGATACCAATATCTAGTTTCGAGTTTGGCTGTACCTGTAGAGTTCTTATCTAAAGCGGAATATCACATCTAATTTTTTACGGCGATGTTGTTTATACAGCCCGTAAATTTAGATACGATCCATGTAAACTAATTGACCCGTTGAATAAATTTATTCTTAAACGTTATCAATTTACCGCAGTAGTAAAATGTTTAAATATTGTTTTATTGGTATTAACATTGATTTTGTTTTTGAAAAATTAAAACATAGATAAATATATATTGCTATATATGATCCTACATCCAGTCGATACTGTTAACTTATATTTGGGCATTGTACAAGGTCGTAGAATTGAGAATGGAAAAGGGGAATGCGTCAAAGAGACAACAACCCGACCAAAGAGCAGAAAACAGTCCAAGGTTACCAATGGGTCTTCAACACAGCGAGAAAATCCCGCATCCGGAGGCGGTTTTCAGCTGGCCCGTAAACAATAATGTATACATGCATTTCTCAGACTGTTTATGACGTCTTTACACTAAATCTGTTGGATGAATGATTGATATTGTAGTCTGGGATAACATGATATATTTATTACTGGTAATTGGCTTTGAACTAGCTCTCAGTAACTGCGAGTACTCTTATTTCTGGTTTTTAATGTCTGTTGTTTTTATGCAAGTTGTTTTTTTTTTTTTTTGCCTCGTACCGATCTCTTGCATGAGGTCAGCCGATTGCAACAGATTTTTAAAGTTTGTTCTTATGTTGTTCTGTAACACCATTGCCCCGGGTTAGGTGGTTGAGCGCTCACAAATATGTTTTACCAAGACTTCTTCCTTATATCCCAGTACCAAATCAGGGGCTTTTAATTCATTGTTTATCTTTTGTTCATGTCTGTCATATTTGTTTTATCGTAAATTGTTTTGTTATAAATTAGGTCGTTATTTTTCCCAATTGATTTGTTTCACATTTTTCATGTCGGGGCCTTTTATAGCCGACTAAACGGGATGAATTTTTCTCATTGTTGAAGCTCGCACGGTTGCCTATAATTGCTATCATCCATTTCATTAGAACTTTGGTGGGTGATTGTCTCATTGGCAAACATACCACATCTCTTTATTCATATATTATTTCTCTTCCCAATTCGATTTCTCCGGAGAATCCCATATGTAAATGTTTCATTCAAATCATGCAAGAAAAAAATCAAGTTACAATAATCCTACAACCATTTTTGGAAGACAAAAACAAACAATTTACTATATAGCTTTTGTTCATCTATCCATAAGCTTTTAAATGGTGTATAAGGTTTCTCTGTAATGACGGGGTTAAGGTTCGCAGCAGTCTACTCCATTATTCAGAATCAGCTATTTCGAATGGTGTATACGGTTTTTTTGTAATTAGGGGCTGAAGGGTCTTAACAGTCCATTCCATTAATTCAAAATGTTCATTCCATTATTCAAAATTGGCTATTTCAAAATTTTCACGCCTATTTTGGCATTTAGGTCCACCGTAATCCCTCTAATCGGCATTGCGGCAAATATTGATTATAAACCTTTTGTTCCTCTATCGATAAGCTTTCAAATGGTGTTTAAGGTTTCTCGGTAATTAGGGGCTGAAGGCTCGCAGCGGTCCATTCCATTATTCAAAATTGGCTATTTCAAAATTTTCACGCCTATTTTGGCTCTTAGGTCCTCCGTAACCTCTCTAATCTGCATTGCGGCACATATTGATTATATACCTTTTGTTCCTCTATGGATAAGCTTTTGAATGGTGTAGAAGGTTTTTCTGTAATTAGGGGCTGATTGGTCTTAACAGTCCATTCCATTATTCAAAATGTTCATTCCATTATTCAAAATTGGCTATTTCAAAATTTTCACGCCTATTTTGGCATTTAGGTCCTCCATAACATTAAAACACGGAATTTCCGTTAAGAATAGTTGGGGAACCCACTAGTTTAACCTCCGAAACTAAATAATTAAATTAAAGATAAAAATTTCAAAGAGTGTTTTTTTTTTTTTTTCTGATATCAATTATAAAATATGTAAATTGACATAAAAAATGGCAAATTCAGAAATACGGGATTGTGTCACAGTCAAATAATTATTAAATGATATATTTCATTATTTATTTTTCAACTTGAATACTGAAACATGAACTTTTTCATTATTCATTATTCATTACTAATCGTTGAATAATGAATAATGAACTATTTCATTATTCATTATTGAATTTTGAATAATGAAAAATGAATAATGGACGTACTTCAGCGCGGTAAATTAGGATAGCCTCAATTACTCCGAAAACGATGTTTAACATCGGAAAGAGGATACATTTGCATTCAATGATTAAACAAATAATATAAACTACCTCATACACCATTCATTAACTAAGCTTCATTTTACGACTAAAACATTACGCACATTGTAGAAAATATAATATTTATTCGTTCAAGCTTCAGCGACAGAGAGAATTTTGTCCAGTTTCGTAGAGTGTGCAAATGTATTTTATATTTTCCTACAATGTATGAGTATTGTTTTTATCCTACAATTTTATATTTACGCCTAAACGTATAGTTTTTGTTTTACTTCCTAATCGTTGAATTTGTTTTTTAATGAAATCAGCATGACTTTAAAACGTGGACTGCGATGCGGATCCCAAAATGAACTGTGACGTAAACAGTTATTTGAATATAACCGGTCGCTCACAACTGAGGCGGGATATCAGGAGACTATAAACGTTTACTATACATTTATTGCTTAATGTTATCTGTCAACTTGTATTGGTATCGTAAAAAGGTCGATTGTGGGCGATGATAAATAAATCGTTCAAACAGGTGAAATAAATTTCATGAGAACTCATTCGTTGTCACATGACATTGCGCAGAAGAATCAATCAATTATTTAAAATCATTATAGCACATCATACAATGCAACATTAATAGTACATTCCAACTCCTGCTAGCACTAATTGACCGCTGTTCACATTTGCTGACAGTAGAATTTTTAGAGAATACAGACATGTTATTTGATCATTGCAATTTGACATAGTAAATTAAAATTACATACCTGTATTAACAGTCATTTGGCTTGACGTTTGACAAATCAGGCACAGATAGTAGTAAAAGACAACGTTGTACATGGTCATTTTAGGAGGTCTTTTAAACAAACCCGTGGTACGGAAGTATAAAGCAATCTTCCTTAAGTTATTGTACCAAAGTTTCAATTCTGGTTCATATCTTATTGTCACGCAAAATCTATTCAGTTACAAAAAATAAAATTACATTTGTTATTGAAATGTTTAAATCTTTTATTCATTACAGTTTTAGGTAAAACATTTTCGTATCATAAACAATTGACATTTAGTGAACAATAAATAATTTCCTTAGGAGGGAAAAACAAACAAAAGAATTGATAAGGGTTACCAATTATCATAAATATTGTGCAATAAAACAGTGATAAGTAGCAGGTTAAACGCACTTTTTTTCTCTTGCTTGACATTTCTTGAGTATTTATCTCTGATGTGTCCTTAGATTGAAAATTATTGAGTATTTTTCTCTGATTCGTCCTCGTCTTTAAACTCTTTTGAGTGTGGTCAGTTTGTCCTCTGTAATGATGATTAAAATATTAAAATATTGGATTTCTGTTTTACCCAATTAAACTGGACGTTCAATTCTATATCTATGAGCCTCCATCATTTCCATAGTGTCAAAGTTCGTACAATTTGATAACGATTCATACAAAATACGGAATTTATTTTTAATCTTAATTTTAGGAAAAATGAGAGCAAAATCATTAATCAATTTCTTAAACGATTTTTCATTTCAGAAATATACCCGAATTAATAATGTATTCACGAATAATAAGATTCATTACTTACCAGGAAGCGTGACTTTGAACTATAGAACTGAAGATTATTGAACTGAATTGCTATTGCAAATTAACCAGATTAACACTGTGTTGCTAAAAAGCAAGATAATAAAAAATGAGGTTGCACCATTTTTTCCTTGAGATTTGTTGATAAAAATATCTTTTTGAAACAATATGAATTTCTATCGACAAGTTTATTATTGTATCCCCCAAAAACTTATTTCCCAATATATAATATGTATGTTGATTAGAATTAATTTAAAACCTCACATTTCATCAAAATAAATACAGTAATTGTTAATACAGTTTACGTTTTTAAAACTAAATAATTAAGAAAAACGTGGTATGATGCCCCATGACCACAAAACTCCCACTAAGGACCAAGTGACGTAGATGTAAGCAACCATAGGTCACCATACAGCTGTCAACAATTAACAAGACTCATACCGTATAATAAGCTATAAAAGGCCTCAAAATTACAAATGTAAAACAATTCAAATGAGAAAAGGCTTATGTACAAAACAATAAATGAAAAACAAAAGTAATAGACAGCTACCAACGACAACCACTGAATTACAGACTCATGCCTTGGAACAGGCAAATACAAAATGTGGCGGATGAGATTTGTGTGCTCCATGATTTTTTCAAAACATGTTTTTCCTTTCTATCAGGGCTACACAATTATTTTGATTTGCATATTTCATAAATTTTGAACTCAATTAAAAAATACAGTATCAGTAATGAGTCAGAGTGCCCTTAAATAAATTTGGGGAGCTCGGCAGCAAATAGCTTACTGAACAAAACTACTTTTAATTGAATGATTCTACATATAGGCTTGATAAAATGTGTATGTCCTTTTAGGTCACTTTGGTCATATAATTCAAACATTGAAATATTTATACATCCTTGGTTGTCAAGTGTTTGAGTTTGATCATTCCTGGTGAAGGTTAATCCAGAAAAACGCTTCGGACGCAAACAATTTATAAAGAGTTATTTTCATATTCATTAACGGTTTTTAAAAGTCTGCGACAATTTAATTGTGAAATACACAGATTGTGTATTAAATTGTGATACTATATTCTGTAATAAACTGTTTACTTAGTAGTACTTACTTACTTACTTACTTACTTACTTACTTACTTACACACCCAATTACTTAAATTCAGAGGAAGTAGTAATCTTAATTATAACACGTTATGAGTGATGGGGAGAACCTTCAAAAATGATTATGTAATTCTTTTGAAGGTAACGTTCGGAGCGTTTTAAAAAGAGAGAACATGTTAAGGCTCATTGTTGAAGGACGAACGGTGACTTAGCGTTTTTAACTTCTATGTCATTTGGTCTCTGGCGGAGAGTTGTCTCATTGGAAATCATACCACATCTTCTTGTTTTTGTATATGTGACAACTACGTTAATCATTTTACATTTAGAAAATAATGATAGAAAAAAGTCTTAAATGTAATGAACAACAATTTCGCAGTTGGTCTATATAGAATGATATAAGCTGATCATTTTAAATATATGAAAATATAAAATTTAAAAGGCGAAAACAAATCTTTAATGGAAAGTGTTCAACCTCAATCGTAAACTCTCTGTGAAGTTCCAAATCTAGATCTAGATTAAAAAGAATTGTTGCCATCTTTTTTGAATTTTTGCGGAAATCACTTAAATTTCAATTCTACAAAAATGAAGATATTCCATAATAGCAGATGCACAATTTCCATTTGTGTGTAATCTGTCTGTGAAGTTCCAGTGATATGAGTTGCTAACTGTAGGAGGAGTTGATTACATACAACAGGTACCATCTTGTGTACATTTTGTTGAAAAGTGACTAAATTCCGAAGTCTGGAAAAATGACAAATAATCCTTAAACAATTCCGTAATAGTAAATGCACACTTCAACTTGTGTACATAATTTTTGTGAAGTTTCAAAGATCTGGGTTAAAATCTGTGGGGGCAGTTGATTACACAAAACTTCTATCGTCTTTTGAAAACTTTGCTGAAAAAATAACTAAGTTCCCAAGTCTAGAAAAAAAATCCTCAAACATGCACTTCTGTAATAGTAGGACTGGTGCACACTTTCAATATATGGACAATATTTCTGTAAAGTTTCAGGAATCTGGGTTGAAAATTGCAAGACAAGTTGATTACACAGACTTTTCCGCGTCTGTCTGTCCATTCTATTGGTCTTCCGGCATCACCATACTATAAACTGGTTTTGGATTTCGTCCAACCTAGCCAAATATGAAATATCAAGCAAGATATGTCTTTCAAATGACTTCAGATATAATTAAAGATATCTTTTACATGGAGGTTTTTTTAGGCATAATTAAGTTAAGCAAAAAACAGCGATTCATAAAACTAGAAGTACGAAACTAGGATGAAAGCTTAGGAAGTCGGGAATATCTTGAGTGATTTGGTCATATCTTGAGTGATTTGGTCATATCTTTATGTTTGTTTATTATTCTGTTATTTTTTGTCAAGCAATATTGATGTTTACCTAAAAAAAGTATAGACTCGAGATGATTTAGACATCTGTTGATTGTGAAAACTATATGCAGCTCTCTATATGTCTTTTGGTTATTAGTGTCGTTGGGTTGCTGGCACACCTTCTTTTACTCGTGTCAGATGGTAAGCAATGCCAACCACTGCATTACACCTCCAGACTTGGGACTGGCAGATAATGAATGAGCCTGTTTAACACTGATTTATCTAACAATTAAACTCATCATAGATACCAGGACTAAAATTACGTACGCTATACGCGCGTTTCATCTACAAACCACTACTCAGTGACGCTCGAATCAAAAAGTTAAAAAGGCTTATAAAGTACGAAGTTCAATAGCATTGAGTCAAATAAGTGCAAAAGATATGCGAAAGATACTAAAGAGATATTCAAACTCATATGTCGAAAACAATCTGACAATGTTCCACATATGGCACTCGTCGTGTTGCTCATGTAAGTACAAACCCGGTGATAAGTCAAATGCAAACTGCCATACAAGTTAAACAAGAGAGCTTTCTAGAAGATGACCTGTAGATACCTGTGTGATTAACTCGAGATGTTGCCTTTACAGTCGCAAATCTCTAAATCCTTCACATCCGTTTATATATGTATATTCTAAATAATTAAGAAAATACTACGTAACTGGACGTTGGTAGACCTATCTACTTCTTGTAATGGAGAAGAAACTGCTCATTAGTGAAATAGATTTAAAAGCTACAAACGTACCCCTCATATACCATTTGAATAACAAAAGCTGGGGATTTTTGAACTGAAAAAAGTAAAACAATAAAAATACCGAACTCCAAGGAAAATTCAAAACGGAAAGTCCCTTATCAAATGGCAAAATCAAAAGCTCAAACACATCAAACGAACGGAAAACAACTGTCATGTTCCTGACTTGGTACAGGCATTTCCTTATGTAGAAAATGGTGGATTAAACCTGGTTTTATAGCTAGCTAAACCTCTCACTTGTATGACAATCGCATATAATTCCATTGTATTGACAATTATGTGTGAACAAAATAAACACACATAATAGGAAAAAATGTCAAAAATAGGGGTGCAAAAGTCAACATTGTGTTATAATCTTAATCACTAAAAAAAAACAAACAAATATGTCAACAAAGAAAATCAAAATGGCATATAGACAAAGCACATAAGCAAAAATGAATGACAAGAATACAAAAAATTACCATAGCACAATAAAACAATGGCGGGATGTATAATTGTGTTGTTTTAAAATCATTACTGAACATAAGTTGCATTTTATTTCACTTACTTTGATTACAATAATAGATAACTGTACTATAGATGGAGGAACGGACTGACGTCTATTAATCAATAGTTCAAGATTTTCAAACGATTTGTTAGAACTATGTGTGATACTGATCAACTGAATGCTACCGTTTAATTTTTAAATGAACGCTAACTCACTAAAGTAGCATTTAGCAAGAAGATATGTCGTGGCGTTTTGACAGATTGTTCTAACTCTCATCCAATAGACGATCAATTTTGGTAACTACAAGTAATAAGTTGTACATGCATGTACAATACGACGGCTGCCACGTGTGGAGCAGGAACTACTTACCCTTCCGGAGAACCTGAGTTCACCCCCCAGGTTTAGGTGACGTACGCGTCAGTCTTTAGTTTTCTATGTATTGTTTTGTAGACTAGTTCGTCTTTTCGTCGTTTTTCGTTTCTTGCCATAGATTTTACAGTTTGACTCAGACTTTTCTTACTTACATCAGAAACATCAAATACCATTTTTATATCAAATAAAGACTTTTTGATTTTACTAAATTGGTAAACAAATAACAACAAGTGGTCGGTTATATTTCATGCAACAATAAAAAAAAACAAAGAGGAATCATCTGTATTCTGTAACTGATTTAAAAAGTAGTGTAAAGTGTAATGAATTAAATAGACTACACAGATGAACAATTCTATTTCAATAACTAGAGGCTCTCAAGAGCCTGTGTCGCTCACCTGTATTTACTGATGCTTTGGAAATCATGTAAAATAAGGTTAAAATCATAATTAATAGTATTAGATATTATAATGATATCCAAGATAATAACAAAAAACGGCCAAATTTCTGTAAAATTACTAACTCAGGGGCAGCAACCCAACAACGGGTTGTCGGATTCGTCTGAAAATTTCAGGGCAGATAAATCTAAATCTGATGAACATTTTTGCCCACTGTCAGATTTGCTCTAAATGCTTTAGTTTCAGAGATATAAACCAAAAACTGCATTTTACCCCTATGTTCTATTTTTAACCATGTCGGCCATGATGGTTGGAAGGCTGGATCATCGGACAAATTTTTTAAACTAGATACCCTAATAATGATTATGGCCAAGTATGGTTAAATTTGTCTCACTAGTTTCAGAGAAGAAGATTTTGTAAAGATTACAAAATTTACAAAAATTGTTAAAATTGACTATAAAGGGCAATAACTCCTAAAGGGGTCGACTGACAATTTTGGTCATGAAGACTTATTTGTAGATCTTACTTTGCTGAACATTATTGCTGTTTACAGTTTATCTCTATCTACAATAATATTCAAGATAATAACCAATAAAATGCTCCGCAGGGCGCAGCTTGATACGACCGCAGAGGTCGAACCCTGAACAGTTGGGGCAAGTATGGACACAACATTCAAGCTTGATACAGCTCTGAATTTGGATTGTGATTAAATATTTAACACAGCATAGGTTTCTGACACAGAATGAATGTGGTCTAAGAACTTAAAAATTTTAAATTGGACATTCACCTATTATGGTCCAATATCCAAAATCTAAATACATGGTTAGATTCAGCATATCAAAGAACCCCAAGTGTTCAATTTTTGATGAAATCAAACAAAGTTTAATTTTGGACCCTTTTGACCTCAATGTGGACAAAGTTGATAATGGGGCCCAAAAATCAAAAATCTAAATACATGGTTAGATTCAGCATATCAAAGAACCCCATATATTCAATTCTTGTTGAAATCAAACAAAGTTTAATTTTGGACCCCGATTTGGACCAACTTGCAAACTGGGCCCATAATCAAAAATCTAAATACATGTTTAGATTCAGCATATCAAAGAACCCTAAGAATTCAATTTTTGTTGAAATCAAACAAAGTTAAATTTTGGACCCCGATTTGGACCAACTTGAAAACTGGGCCCATAATCAAACATCTAAATACATGGTTAGATTCAGCATATCAAAGATCCCCATATATTCAATTTTTGTTGAAATCAAACAAAGTTTAATTTTGGACCCCGATTTGGACCAACTTGAAAACTGGGCCCATAATCAAAAATCTAAATACATGTTTAGATTCAGCATATCAAAGAACCCTAAGAATTCAATTTTTGTTAAAATCAAACTAAGTTTAATTTTGGACCCTTTGGACCTTAATGTAGACCAATTTGAAAACGGGACCAAAAATTAAGAATCTAAATACACGGTTAGATTCAGCATATCAAAGAACCCCAATAATTCAATTTTTGATGAAATCAAACAAAGTTTAATTTTGGACCCTTTGGACCTCAATGTGGACCAATTTAAAAATGGGGCCCAAAATCCAAAAACTTAATACACAGTTAGATTCAGCATATTAAAGAACCCCAAGAGTTCAAGAATAAAACCCCATTGAAATTGGTCAAGAAATAAGCAATTTATACAAAGTATCTTCTTTTGCACAATACTGTGCAATTGAATATTTCTTGCAATTGCGCAATACTGTGCAATTGAATATTTCTCGCTATTGCGCAATACTGTACAATTGACAATTTCTTGCTATTGCGCAATATTGTGCTATTGGATAGTTCTTGCTATTGCGCAATACTGTGCAATTGAAGATTTCTTGTTATTGCGCAATACTGTGCAATTGAAAATTTCTTGCTATTGCACAATACTTATTATATAATAATTTACACATCCTGTTTGGTGTGTATCTCCTGCCATATCATTATTATTTGCTTTTAAATATAAATCAGAAATAACCAACTTAAAATGGAAAATTTTAAAGAAAAAAAGGAAAAAAAAAAAATCCCCCAATTTTTGAACCCCTTATGATTCATCACCCCCAAACTCAATCCCAGCCTTCCCTTTGAGGTATGGTACCTTGCAGTACAATTTCAGAGAGATCCATACACTTGAACACAAGTTATTGTCTGTAAACTAGAAAAATGCTTATTTTTGGCCCCTTTTTGGCCCCTAATTCCTACACGTTTCAGGCAATTACCCCCAAACTCAATTCCAGCTTTCCCTTTGTGATATTGAACCTTGTAGTACCAATTTCAGAAAGATCCATACACTTACACACAAGTTATTGTCATGAAACTATAAAAATGCTTGTTTTTTGCCCCTTTTTTGGCCCCTAATTCCTAAAATTTTGAGGCAATTACCCCCCAAAAATCAATCCCAGCATTCCCTTTGTGATATGGAACCTTGTGGTACAATGTCAGAGAGATCCATACACTAACACACAAGTTATGTCTGGAAGTTACAACTAGAGGCTCCAAGGACCCTGTGTCGCTCACCTGATATTTTTATTTACAATTGATGCATGATAAATGCAACTGTTGTACTGTCGTTTAGTTTCAGAGATATAAGACTAAAAAGTGCGTTTTATTTCAGCCATGTGTGCCATGTTGGCAGGCAGGGTCATCATACACAGTGGTCCCTGGATATCCTAGTGGTGATTTAAACCAAGTTTGGTTTAATTTGACAGTAGTTTCAGGGGAGAATTTTTGTAAAATTTATCTAACGAGAAATGCAAAGTGATGAGAAAGTTTGTTGTGAAGTTTTGTTGTTGCGCAACACCACCCCCCCCCCCCCCCAAAAAAAACAAACAAAAAGGTAATAAAAAATTATCATTTAAGGGCAATCTTTCCTATTAATGATTTCTGCAAAATTCAGTTGATTGTGCAAGGGTTGTATAGCCAGCTGAGGTCGTTAAAAACTCTCATTTGTTGTTGCAAAATTCAAGTGGTTTTTGAATTGCTTTGGTTATCTTTTTTTGTATTCAACTTTTAAACAACAAAGTACAACAAATATGATGACTGATACTCATGACACTGAAAATATGGTCTTCATTCTTGTGAAGAAAATGGTAAGGTTTGAAATATTTCTTAAATATTAATTCAATACCAATACTTTAATTTGTATTGGATTTATCCCAGGAAATGAGAACAAGGGACACAATTAAATTCAATTTTTTCCTAAATTTCTGATAAAATATAAAATGAAGAACTACATTTTTTAATGAGAATTTTTTTTTTAATAGTTAATTGATAATTTGAACAATATTAATTAAGTTTTAGATCTTGCATTGTTGATTAATTTTCTCTCAAAATTTCTGATATTCTATTAAAGTTTTAAATATAATATGAGGCAGGCATTACCTGTGAAAGGGATGAAGTCTGTATAAATTAGTGTAGGAATTCAAGCATCATTTGCACTTTGGAATCTGTAGAAAATGAAGCCAAAGTACTGAAACATATCTGACATTCGACCTATTGTTCGGGATTATAGTTGTGACATCATTTTCAATGTAAAGAAAGAAACACCATCATCAGGTATTAATGTGGGTTTTTTTCATGTTATAGAATTATCAATTATTTTTATTGCCAGTACATTAGTAGATTGTTTTCTATATTGATTTTCTACTGCAGTTTCAGAAAAGAAGATTACAAAAGGAAAACATTTTGTAAAAACTTACCAAAATTTACCAAATTAATGAAAATTGTTAAAAGTTGACTATAAAGGGCAATAACTCCTTAAGGGTCAACTGACCATTTTGGTCATGTTGACTTATTTGAAGATCTTACTTTGCTGAACATTATTGCTGTTTACAGTTTATCTCTATCTGTAATAATTTTCAAGATAATAACCAAAAACGGCAAAATTTCCTTAAAAATTACCAATTCAGGGGCAGCAACCCAACAACCAGTTGTCCAATTCATCTGAAAATTTGAGGGCAGATAGATATTTACTTGATAAACAAGTTAATCCCTGTAAGATTTGCTTTAAATGCTTTGGTTTCAGAGTTACAAGCCAAAATCTACATTTTACCCCTATGTTCTATTTTTAGCCATGGCAGCCATCTTGGTTGGTTGGCTGGGTCATCGCACACATTTTTTAAACTAAATACCCTAATAATGATTGTGGCTAAGTTTGGTTGAACTTGGTCCAGTAGTTTCAGAGGAGAAGATTTTTGTAAAAGATTATAAAAATTTACAAAAAATTGGTATAAAAATTTACAAAAAAATTGGTAAAAATTTACTTTAAATGGCAATAACTCCTTAAGAGGTCAACTGACCATTTTGATCATGTTGACTTATTTGAAGATCTTACTTTGCTGAACATTATTGCTGTTTACAGTTTATCTCTATCTGTAATAATTTTCAAGATAATAACCAACAAAATTTCCTTAAAAATTACCAATTCAGGGGCAGCAACCCAACAACCAGTTGTCCAATTCATCTGAAAATTTGAGGGCAGATAGATATTTACTTGATAAACAAGTTAATTCCTGTAAGATTTGCTTTAAATGCTTTGGTTTCAGAGTTACAAGCCAAAATCTACATTTTACCCTATGTTCTATTTTTAGCCATGGCAGCCATCTTGGTTGGTTGGCTGGGTCACCACACATTTTTAAACTAAATACCCTAATAATGATTGTGGCTAAGTTTGGTTGAATTTGGTCCCGTAGTTTCAGAGGAGAAGATTTTGTAAAGATTACAAAATTTACAAAAATTGGTAAAAATTACTTTAAAGGGCAATAACTCCTTAAGGGTCAACTGACCATTTTGATCAGGTTGACTTATTTGAAGATCTTACTTTGCTGAACATTATTGCTGTTTACAGTTTATCTCTATCTGTAATAATTTTCAAGATAATAACCAAAAACGGCAAAATTTCCTTAAAAATTACCAATTCAGGGGCAGCAACCCAACAACCAGTTGTCCAATTCATCTGAAAATTTGAGGGCAGATAGATATTTACTTGATAAACAAGTTAATCCCTGTAAGATTTGCTTTAAATGCTTTGGTTTTAGAGTTACAAGCCAAAATCTATATTTTACCCCTATGTTCTATTTTTAGCCATGGCAGCCATCTTGGATAGTTGGCTGGGTCACCGCACACATTTTTTAAACTAAATACCCTAATAATGATTGTGGCTAAGTTTGGTTGAATTTGGTCCAGTAGTTTCAGAGGAGAAGATTTTGTAAAGATTACAAAATTTCCAAAAATTGGTAAAAATTACTTTAAAGGGCAATAACTCCTTAAGGGGTCAACTGACCATTTTGATCATGTTGACTTATTTGTAGATCTTACTTTGCTGAACATTATTGCTGTTTACAGTTTATCTCTATCTATAATAATTTTCAAGATAATAACCGAAAACGGAAAAAAATCCTTAAAATTACTAATTCAGGGGCAGCAACCCAACAACCCATTGTCCGATTCATCTGAAAATTTCAGGGTAGATAGATCTTGACTTGATCAACAATTTTACCCCATGTCAGATTTGCTCTAAATGCTTTGGTTTCAGAGATATAAGCCAAAATCTACATTTTACCCCTATGTTCTATTTTTAGCCATGGCGGCCATCTTGGTTGGTTGGCCGGGTCACCGGACACAATTTTTAAACTAGATACCCCAATGAAGATTGTGGCCAAGTTTGGTTAAATTTGGCCATGTAGTTTCAGAGGAGAAGATTTTTGTAAAAGTTAACGGACGACGGACGACGACGGACGCCAAGTGATGAGAAAAGCTCACTTGGCCCTTTGGGCCAGGTGAGCTAAAAATAAGGTCATTGAACAGAACCTTCGATTTACATGAACAATGATTAGAATCAACCTTGGAAAGATCACTAGTAACTTCACTTTATATTTGAAGATCAATAACAAATGTACTCCATTAATATATTGGCCTATATTATAAGTTTCTTTGCAAGCATGTACTTTCACGAAGTATCTAAGTTTTTATTGTTGCTTCTATCAACGCCTGTTTCATTCGAATCAAGTACAAATAAGTCCTTCGTCTGACTATAGTCTTATTCTTCTCCACAACTGTGGAATTTATAATTTGAGCTTCTATCGTACCTTGTGTCTTTTGGATCAAGTATGAGGTATTCGTTTGGCTGACTAGATTATTTTAAATTGATATCATCTTGTGTTGTTATGTTTGTTACAAATTCCGCATAATCATAATGTTTCTCCCCGGTTTTTCCCAGAATTTTTGGTGAACCATTCTCTTTTTGTTGAACTTCCTCATATGTGGCATTAGTCAAAGCCGATTGCCTATTCTGGTCAAAAGAATCATATACGGTCATATAAGAATGTGGTTCGTTAGTATGGTATTCGATTTCACTTTGTGGAGAAGTTTCCAATTCTTTATAGTTATGACCATCTGTTTCATTTCCAAGTGTGGCATAGTAATCTCCTTGAATAGCAAAAGCGTTTGAGTTGATGTAAGCAACATTTTGATTCCCTGTATAATCTTCTTCGTCATTTTTGTTTTCATCAGGGACCTTCCTCCATGCAAAACAAGACAAAGAGAAACTAAAATATACAAGGTATAGTAAAGAATATTTTTTTTGCTGTAAATATTGAATACCGAATTTTTAATACAATGTGCTGAATTATTTTTATAACATACATTTGTAATTCTGTTATATATTGGGTTATTATTGCAATTAATGATATAAAATATGTCGATTTGTGATATTTTAGAATAAATAAATTAGTGAAAAGGTTTAAACAAGTTACGTTAACATTCACCGCCTACCACTTCTCATGATCGGTACACAGCACTTAAAAAGCTGTTAACAAAACCAATAACATACTACAATACTACTGTAATTAACCTGAAAATTGAAATTTGGGAAATTATTTTCAAATGCATTTAACTTGTAGTAAATGACTTTGAAATAATATTCAGATTACAACCTAAATTTCACATATGATATAACTTAGGCCGATTTTCGAAAATTTCCTTTGTAGTTTAATTGATTGATATCTAATATCTTTTCAATACAAATAAAACTTTCAACAGATATAAATAGATTTTGAATCTTTAAATATAACCTCAATACGTACCGTTTCAGTATGAAGATTAAAATTATCAAAGCAATGAAACCAACACCTGCCACAACGCCTTCTATCAATCCTGAAAAGGTACTATTTACTTCAATATATTGTAAGTCTTTTACTTATGCATGCTTGTAAATGTGAAATTCTACAGACATTTGTGTATTATTAATGACGGTAAGCTGACCCTAGATATCTTCTGGATTTTCGTGTCGTTTGGTATCCGTTCCATTCCCCACAACTCCTTTGTACTGTTCGTATTTTAGGTAGTTACTATTATCCGTTTTTATGGATATTGCAATAAAATACTTAATTTGTTTTGATGTTCACTGGAAATCTTACACATCATTGTAATGTGTACCGTAATGTGACCTACCGAATTAGACTATTTACCGGATTTGTAATAACATAAGCAACACGACGGGTGCCACATGTGGAGCAAGATCTGTTTACCCTTCCGAGCTCCTGAGATCACCCCAGTTTTTGTTGGGGTTCGTGTTGTAGTCTTTAGTTTTCTATGTTGTGTCATCTGCACTATTATTTGTCTGTGTGTCTTTTTATTTTTGGCCATGGCGTTGTCAGTTTGTTTTCGATCTATGAGTTTGAATGTCCCTCTGGTATCTTTCGTCCCTCTTTGTAGAGACTTTGGCACTTTCCGTATACTCTGATTTCTCAATATAAATATAACTCACATTAAGTAATTTTGAAAGTGGAATGAGGAGATTGATTTATACATATACTAACCTGCTATGCTTTTGTTGCTACCCTTCTTCATTTGACTAGATGTGGATTGATTGATGTGGTTTGTTGTCATACCTGAAATAAAGTATTAGAATAATACGCTAATACCTGAATTTATTCCATCTCAAGGACATTTTCTTAAACTTTCAATCTTTATGCATACCAACGGTGTCCGTGTCATCATTTTATATGTATACTTTAAGGTTTTTCAGCGATTTTTTGTGTATTTTCGAAATATTTAATGGCTGAAGATGACCTAAGAATGCAATGTTTATAGATTTTTGGTGAGATTTGAGTAAATATCCTAAAATAAAAAAATAAATAAGAATCTAGTCTTCCCATTTAATGGAGAAGTCATTGTAAATTTAAATTATGTTGTGTCCTGGTTTACTTTTACTTTCAATTTAGTAGCTAAAATGCTCTCTCTTCCTTCAAATGCGTATAAACAAACCTGACGCGGAAGCTACCGAACAAAATCTTCACAAAGCTAGATAACGGTGACATATATTATACACAGGTTTAGTTCTTGCAATGTTGTTTCGAGTGGAATGTGTCTCGCTTTTGAGATTATTTATCAACAGAGTTCTGTACAGTTTGAATTGTTGTCTTTTTTTTTTTGTCATGCGTTAGCCGACAATTTGGACGTATCAAGCGGGAGCTGCTTACTATTCCAATGAAATTGAGTTAACTTCAGTTTCTGGCGTATGTATAGTTACGACAATTTATAGTTTACTATGGTCTGTTCGTGTTGACTGTTGTATGTAATTAAGGCATTAAACGGTTCCGTGGTACATATTGAAACTTACGTCATCATCTTTTTATTTCAGTTTTCTTTCTTATTTTGATATATTTGCATCATTTTGAAATGTATTTGCATACTTTTCATGTTTTCATTTATCGGTTATCAATTTGGTGATGTACGGTGGGCGGGCGGCTGCCAAACAGTGTCCGTGCAATTACTTGAAAACGCTTTGACGAAATCTTTTAGAATTTATATATGTTGTTTCCTGTGACTTAATGAAGGTCAAGTTCGATTTTCATGATTTTAGCTTTTATCGTTGTTGAGGTGTAGACTTTTAAGTAGCTAAAAGTGATACTTAGAGCGTTGTCTGTGCAATAACTTGAAAACACTTTGACGAAATCTTTTCAAATTTAGATATGGTGTTTCCTGTGACTAAATGAAGGTTACGTTCGATTTTCACGATTTTGGCTTTTATCGTTGTTGAGTTGTAGACCTTTAAGTAGCTAAAAGTGATACTTTGAGAGTTGTCCGTGCAATAACTTGAAAACACTTTGACGAAATCTTTTCAAATTTAGATATGGTGTTTCCTGGCACTAAATGAAGGTTACGTTCGATTTTCACGATATTGGCTTTTATCGTTGCTGAGTTGTAGACCTTTAAGTAGCTAAAGGGATACTTAGAGCGTTGTCCGTGCAATAACTTGGAAACACTTCGACGAAAACTTTTCAAATTTAGATATGTTGTTGCCTGTGACTAAATAAAGGTCAAGTTCGATTTTCACGATTTAGGTTTTATCGTTGTTGAGTTGTAGACCTTTAAGTAGCTAAAAGTGATACTTAGAGCGTTGTCCGTGCAATAACTTGAAAACACTTCGACGAAATCTTTTCAAATTTAGATATGTTGTTGCCTGTGACTAAATGAAGGTTACGTCCGATTTTTCACGATTTTGGCTTTTATCGTGGTTGAGTTGTAGACCTTTAAGTAGCTAAAAGTGA
This sequence comes from Mytilus coruscus, assembly GCA_017311375.1. Lineage (NCBI taxonomy): Eukaryota > Metazoa > Mollusca > Bivalvia > Mytilida > Mytilidae > Mytilus > Mytilus coruscus. The sequence continues at coordinate 178 of JAASAO010000892.1, read as the reverse complement.
CGCTTAGAGCGTTGTCCGTGCAATAACTTGAAAACGCTTTGAGGAAATCTTTTCAAATTTAGATATGTTGTTTCATGTGACTTAAGATCAAGTTCGAATTTCACGATCATTCTTCCATCGACCATGCATATATTACAAAACAACAACTGTTTGAATGTGGGTTTCTGGAAAGTTATTG
>JAASAO010001762.1:0-48844 GCA_017311375.1 Mytilus coruscus | reverse complement strand
GTGCTTGATTTTCATATGATGAAGACATAATCTATCAATCAGTTTAATTGAGGTCTGGAGCTGGCATGTCAGTAACTGCTAGTAGTCCTTTGTTAATTTATGTATCATGATCATTTTGCTTTGTTTCTCGTTAACTATTCTGACATCGGATTCGGACTCTTTTTAACTCAGTTTTACTGTGCGTATTACTGTGTGTTTGTTAAATCTACATTGGCTAAAGGTAGAGGGGAGTGTTGAGATCTCACAAAACATGTTTTACCCGCCGCATTTTGCGCCTGTCCCAAGTCAAGCCTCTGGCCTTTGTTAGATTGTATGTTTTTTTTAATGTTAGTTCATTTATATGTTTTGAGTTTAGTATGATGTCCATTTTCACTAAACTAGTACACATTTTGTTTAGGGGTCAGCTGAAGCCCGCCTCCGGGTGGGATTTTCTCGCTGTGTTGAAGACCCATTGGTGGCCTTCGGCTGTTTTTGCTCTTTGGTCGGGTTGTTGTCTCTTTGACACATTCCCATTTCAATTTTCAATTTTATTAACACTTGAACAATTGAACTAATTAAAAAGTATTTATATATCATATAGTCAGAAATATATTAACTTTATTGTTTCAAAATTTAAAGATCCATATATAAATAACAAATAACACTCAATTACAGTGTTGTGGTAAATAAACGCCTTGGGATATTTAAACCTTTTATACCTTACATGTCAATGTAAATGGTTCAGTAGTTTTCTATATAAGTGTTTTTACAAGGCCACTGCAAATAAGATTTTAACTTGGATATTTCAATTTAATTTATTTTAATTTTTAAAGCAGCAGAAAATAACATGTTTAGGTGAAAATCTGGTAGTCAACAAATTGACTTAAGCAAGCGCACGAGTTTAATAAGAAAGTATATATCCTTGTCAGTAAAATACGTTAAGTTTCCGGACGCCATGATGGCTTTACTGTGACTGAAACTTGTTCAAGGTAACGATTTAGATTTGAAGTTGTATGTTGGTATTTTTTTTATAATTTTTGCTTTTCAAATTGTAGTGACCTGATAACGATTGTTCCACAATCACATTTTGCAAATCCACACAATGTCATTTGTTTTAAACGAGGATCAAATAAATAGAATGAAAATTTAAGAAAAGGAAGAAAAATAGAATGATAATGTAAGAAAAGGAAGATAAAAATAGAATGAAAATGTAAGAAAACGAGGATCAAATAAATAGGATGAAAATGTAAGAAAACGAGGATAAAATAAATAGAAACACAGATGCATTTATATTGCTATGCATTATAATGATGATGACATTAATCCTGGTGCGTTTGAAAAAGGGAAAACTGAAATGTTTGAACAGTGAACAACCTCAACATCTTGAAGTTACAATGACTTCGCGCTCGCTGTTGGTACGAATTCCTTTTGCTATAGATTTTATAAAAAGCAATGCGTTAACTGGCAGATCGATAACACTATGATGAATTCGGGTTTAGTAAAATATATAAAGCTTGAAAATAAAGAAAAGTAAGAATTGAAATTTAAAATGCCACTAATGATTACTCTTTAAACAATTGCCGTGACGTCAGCCTTTTCATTTGATGTGGTTTCTTTTTAGAATCAACGCAACTCAAATCTGTGTGTCTAATTTCATTACGTTTGAATTGGCTAATTTACAGATTTCTGTTCAAAATTGGAATTAATTTTAAAACTTACCTTTTGTAATTTGTATATGTCAGGGAATCTAACCTCCTTGAAATCTGTTATGTGAGACTGACATCAACATATCGATGAAACCTCTCGGCTACCAATTAGTTGCAATTACCATTCTATCGATATATCTATAAACGAACATATGATACACATCGGTATGACGGACAAACAGGGCTTGTACCTTTATATATACATAACAGACAATCGTATAGTATCAATTGGATAATATTTAGATATATAATAATTTAGCGATGTTATATTTGTATTTCTCTAAACAATTAATTGTGAAGTTTGACTTATTAATGCACCATAACATGGTTATTTGAACTTAATTACAATAACTTCTAATTAAGAAAAGGCTTTAATATTTAGAAGTCATCAACACAATAGTTTAAGTTAGAGACACAATGGATAAGCGTTGATTCACGAAAAACAAACCATTCGCCCTCCGTCACAAAAATAACACCAACTATAATTACTGTTACAATATCTATGGTCCAGTGTACATTATTTCGTCATTTTACAGATTTTACCCTCTTAAAAGGTTACAAATGAACAAAACAACACTGTTTTATACATTCATTCAACTATTTATTCTGAAAATCAAAGATATTTTGAATGAAATATGGTTGATTTTAGGCCAATACAATACCTTCTTTTAAACCCAAAATGTTGAATTGTATTTTCATTTGCATGATGTATGTTGTTTTCTCAAGGTTACAATTTTAAGTTTTTATTATAGGTGCCTTTTCACGTTACCATATGCTTTACGGATGACTTAAAGTGCTTTTATGGCCTTTAAACACCCAATATGACGAAGGAAAAGAATAATATAGCTGTATGTTGTTGAAATACTCAATTAACACCTAAAACGAAGAGTTTATCAGCCGGTAAGTTTTTCAACTAAATTTAAAATATTTCACATTTTATATGTTTTATATCAAACGAATGTGGTAAGTTTTTTTTTTTTTCTTAAATTTTTATCGTATACTCTAGTACACATTACGACAGTTTTTGAATAATGTAGTTATACTCTTTAGAATGTTTCAAAGGCTATGAAGTTGTCTCAGCTCTTCATCATTAAGGTTCTAATGTTCCTTCTTCATTCTTGTAATTACACAGTAGTCAGTGGAACTCCTTTTGGATATTTTAAAATATATAATAAATCGACGAAAAGTAAATTTTACATTTGGCATTGATATTCCACTATCTGTTTAATCTACTGGAGGAGTACACGTCATTGAGTCTATTAAAATAGGTTAAGATACTACAGAAAGACAGTATCATATAGCCAGTAAGGGTCTAGTGCAGATTTATAAAACAAGTTTAAAAAAAAGAAATTAAAATTTCATTATTTCACAATTATTATGATGAAAGAATTATTTATTAGTATTCAGACCATTAGAAAATATCCAGTCGTTAACAACCTGGTGAGAAATAATATCTATACAATTTAAACCATCTCAATGTTTGTGGTTCAGCAGTTTTCTATTGACGTTTGTTATCAGAATAAATACGATACTTTCTTCAAATTTGTACGATTAGATCAATGAAACATATTTTTTTTGTAGGGTTGTTAATTACTAAATGTTTTCATTGACAACATTGACAACATTTGTCACATTTTTTATAGTTCTAGAGTTTATTATTTCAGGATATATATCACAAATGTCATGATTAATTCAATAATGCAAATAGCACGATTGTTAGACTCCTAAAACTTGAAAGGAAAGGTTACAAAAGTGTATATATGCTTGACGAAAATGAAACACAAACAACATATCTCTAAATTATGATTATGAAATGTAACAAACAATGAAAAGCGTTTGTATTGCTATTCAGTATAAAACCTTTATTTTGCTGTTCAGTAAAAAGCGTTTGTATTGCTGTTCAGTATTTATATTGGGTGTTCAGTGTTTGTATTGGGTGTTCAGTGTTTGTATTGCTGTTCAGTGTTTGTATTGCTGTTCAGTGTTTGTATTGCTGTTCAGTATTTGTATTGGCTGTTCAGTATTTGTATTGGCTGTTCAGTGTTTGTATTGCTGTTCAGTGTTTGTATTGCTGTTCAGTGTTTGTATTGCTGTTCAGTGTTTGTATTGCTGTTCAGTGTTTGTATTGCTGTTCAGTGTTTGTATTGCTGTTTAGTGTTTGTATTGCTGTTCAGTATTTGTATTGGCTGTTCAGTATTTGTATTTCTGTTCAGTATTTGTATTGCTGTTCAAGTTTGTATTGTTGTTCAGTGTTTGTATTGCTGTTCAGTATTTGTACTTGCTGTTTAGTGTTTGTATTGTTGTTCAGTGATTGTATTGCTGTTCAGTATTTGAACTGTTGAGTGTTTGGTATTGGCTGTTCAGTGTTTGTATTGCTGTTCAGTGTTTGTATTGGCTGTTCAGTGTTTATATTGTTGTCCAGTGTTTGTATTGCTGTTTAGTGTTTGAATAACTGTTCAGTGTTTGTATTGCTGTTCAGTATTTGTATTGGCTGTTCAGTATTTGTATTGCTGTTCAGTATTTGTATTGCTGTTCAGTATTTGTATTGTCTGTTCAGTATTTGTATTGGCTATTCACTGTTTATATTGTTGTTCAGTGTTTGTATTGCTGTTTAGTATTTGTATTAGCTGTTCAGTGTTTGTATTGCTGTTCAGTATTTGTATTGGCTGTTCAGTATTTGTATTGGCTGTTCAGTATTTGTATTGCTGTTCAGTATTTGTATTGGCTTTTAGTGTTTGTATTGGCTGTTCAGTGTTTGTATTGCTGTTCAGTGTTTGTATTGCTGTTCAGTGTTTGTATTGGCTGTTCAGTGATTGTATTGATGTTCAGCGTTTGTATTGCTGTTCAGTATTTGTATTGTTGTTCAGTGATTGTATTGATGTTCAGTGTTTGTATTGCTTTTCAGTGTTTGTATTGCTGTTCATTGTTTGTGTTGATATGTTTACATTGTTCGATTTCCGCACACTTGTTTAAATTAATTACTTGTATAAAATCGATTAACCATTAGAAAAATACGTTATCAAGGCTATACAATAATACACTGAGGATACAAATTTGTATTAAAGGTTATTTTATCACCTGGAAATTAATAAAACTGTTGAAAAACCTGTTTGGAATACTGTGTTAACGACAACGTCCTTATAAATGTCTGTTAACAATTGAGTTCTATCTTAATTGTAACTTCGCAAAAATCAACAATTCAAATCACTGACAATATAAACTAGTATTTAAAACTGAAACCACTCTGTCTAAGATGTTCGTATGCTTGTTTTGAAAGCTTTCAGAGTTATACAAAATGTTTTTGAAAATAAGGTCTTTTATTTTCAAAGGAATGTAGGAAGAAAATTAACTGAAAGAAATGTAAGGAAATGTTATAGCAATGAAATGCAATACAGGTGTATTTCAAAGTTTTGAAACATAATTGAAATCTTGATTTTACTAGTCATTTTACATATGTTACTTTGAAAAATTAGCAGAGTGTGAAAAAAATTAAAAACAACAACATTTGATAAGGTGAACAGTCCAAGAAACACAGATAAAACTGATACAAATTTTAGTTTTCCAAATCACAAGCTACTAACCATTTTAAGGATCTTTTTAAACTTGTATAGAGCTAAACACTACACTATCAAGCTTCGTGTGATTAAATACCAATTGCCTATTTAGGGATTACAATGTTACGTATAATCGACACTCGCCACTTTTCTCTAAAATGTTTCTAATATTCCTCGACAAAACACTTAATGTATTTTCGTTCAAAACTAGTAATGTCCCATGTTCCTTTATCCGAATTTACGGTGTGATACAACTTTACTTTTGAAGTTGGAACATTTTAGCTCGATTTTGATACATGAATGTGTTTGTGGCTGTTCTGCCCAGCCTATTTTTATAGTTTATTTCTAAATTAAAAATAGTGATACTATTACCAAAGGGTTTATACTTAGATAGTTGAGTAAAATCAGGAAATTAAAGCAACAATAGTGTGCCAATGTTCAAATGCTGTATCTTTTAACTAAGGCATTAAAATGTTTTGCTGTAAGTTTTTTCTATCGCATGCGATGAAAGCAGGCCAATAGTAAGGTTTAATATAAAAGACTAAAATGTTTTCATTGTTTAAAATGCCCATATTTGTCCTTTTTGGTCCCAAATCAATGCATTTGTATTTGCAATCAGATATTTTAAATGCCTCCGAATTTGTTATTTTGTCATAAAATGTGAATTAGCTATGGATAAAAATGCTTAAACATTTGTGTGTCAAATAAAGAGCAATTACTTCAATTAAAATAAATAATACACCGTCATTGGTTTTAGTAATTTTGAAACATGGATGGGTTGTTTTCATATATGATAACTTCAGAGAAAAGATACTCAAATTTTATTTCCATTTTAAAAATGCCAATATTTCTTCTTTTATCAAAAATAATGCAGTTATTTGAAATCGGTCGTTTTAAATGCCTCTAGATAACAACAATGAATAATAAAAAATAGAGATACTCTAACTTTTGTGTGTGTTGAATAAGAGTGTCAAATATTTCTGCATTTTATCAGAAATTATCAACCGTCATTTGGTGTCAGTATTTGTACCACTGAATGGGTTGTTATTATGTAAATATGAGAAAAGATTTAAAGCAATGCACTCACATTTGCAATCAATTATCTAAGATGACTCTGTATGATTTTGTTTTTATAAAATATGAATATTATAAGGATGAAGATGTTTTAATTTTTGTTTATGTTGAACAAGAATTCAATTATTTCTTTATTTTAATGAAAATCATGAACAATCATTGCTTTTTAGTACATTTTGTACATCAGCATGTTTTTTCTTCTTCATAAAATATGATAAATTTCCGAGAAAAGGTATTTAAATACAATATGTCTTCTTTTAAATAAACATAATGGACTGCTATTTGCAATCAATCATTTGAGATGCCACTGGATATGTTGTTTTTTTATAAAATTTTAATAATTTAAAACATTTTGAAAAAAAAAAACATAATTTCTTTATTTAAATGAAAATCTTCTGCAAATGCTAAACGATCCACTGATTGGTTTACAATTATTTCATTATTTTAACGACGGAAACAAAGGCAATGCAATTTTAACTTTTCAGGAATGAGTGTATACACTTTATTCCATTTCACATTTATTTCAAGCTATCGCACTTTTTTTATATCTAACATTTAAATTTATAGAAAAAAATCACCACAAAATCTTTTTTTTCCATGAATTTCCCCAAATATTGTAGCATCTTTTCTGACAAATCTTGATGATCAACCTTGAAAATTTGATGATGGCATAGATTTTAATATTTTTGCGTTAAATAGAGTATCATACTTCAAAAATGTCATTAAAATGTGAATGGTTTAACATTTTAATAAATGTATGCTTGAACAATTCCCGCGCTAATGTGTGTAAACGTGGTTTACATAAGCAGCATATCGGAAGTAACTGCATTTAAAGCTATTGTTCTTTGTTTTGAGATGTCAATGGCATGTTTTATTTGCGATGTGCTTAATTTTTAAAAGATACATTGGATTGAGAAAAGAATGCTGTTTAACGGGATACTCTCAGTGTTATCGTGAAATGCATACGTTCGTTCAAAACTAAGCAAGATCTTTAAGTCATTTCATGATTTTTACAATTTGACCTATTTATCAATCTTAACTTGCTGGTAATTTGTTCCGTTTAAGGATTACCTCTATGTATTGTAATTTTCAACATAATGGACAATAAATGAAACAAAATTATAATAACAATCGTCGTTTCGGGAATTAACTCATAGAATAAGTTCTTTGACGATCTCTGACTTTTCACTTATTTGTAGAGTTTGTCTTGTTGATCATTGTTGTTATATAAAGATTCTCTCCGTATGTTATGTTTTCAAGAAAATATTTTGTTTAAATTTGTTTCGGTATGGCAATATTTCTTATAAGCAGTTGTCTGACAATTTTGATATGTTCATTTTGTCAATCAAACCATTTTGTTCTGACAGTTTTGAAATTTAACAGATTTAATGAATCATGGTTATTGGTCTTTACAATTTTTACAGATGTAACCATAAATATGTCATCACTAGATAAGAACAGATGTGCAAAGTGCAGCATGATGGTCTGGAAGTATTTCCAATGATAATGCAAGATTTAATGGCACACACGGAACTCAAGCAAAACCCTCTACACCGCTATCATGAGAAATGCTCCTTTCAGAAGAAATCTAAACAAATCTGAGCTTGATATGGTAGATACATTACAAACCGATGAATATACAAAGATTGATGTAAGTCTATCTTACAAAATTATTGTCAATTTTTTCCAGCTTTCTATACCACCACCGTCTAGACAATGGGGAGCGAAACCAATTGACATAGAGATAGGAATAGGTGAAGACATTGAACGCATAAGGCGGGAACGCAATAGCTTTGTTCATATGCTCGATGCTCGAGCAGATATTGAACAATTGAAAGGTATGTTTGTTTTATTTAGCTTTTAGAACAAGCAAATGAATTTGTTTGCCCCTAAAAGAGTGTTGACCTAATCAACATATTTGTTTCAGAGCATGACAATCTAAGTTATACGAAAAAGTAAAATAACAAAAATACAGAACTCCGACGAATATTCAAAACGGAAAGTCCCTAATCCAATGGCAATTAAAATCAAAAGCTCAAACACATCAAAGGAGTTGATAACAACTGTCATATTCCTGACTTGGTACAGGCATTTTCTTATCTTGTAAGGACTTAAAATAGTGTATTCATATAAAACATTGCCAACCTTAAAAGCTTCGTCACTTGTATGATACACAAAAAGGAAAGAACCAAAATATAAAAAGGTGATTTAAATGACGACAAATATTATTATCAAATTTATGTGACAATTTAAGGTTTAATTGGACTCTAAGATTTCGGTTTCTAAACCTTTTTATTAAATTACTAAAAGTTGTCTAATACGGAATATTTTAGAAGTCAATTCGAATAATATTTAAGTGAATATATAATGATGGCGATACAATAAGTTTGTATTGATTTAATGAACATTTTGATTGTGTTTATAATCAAAATTGCATTTTGTAGAAAAGTACAGATTTCATATTGGAAATCCAGAAAAAGAAATTCATATTTTGCAGGAAAATCGACAAATGCAGCAATTGAAAAATTAGAGCAGAAGAAGGTGAAATTAAACATGATGTTCTATTGCTCTTAATCCAAATATATTTAATTTATCTCATTCTTCATACACGGCAAAAGATAGTTTTAAATTCGCGTATATGAAAGTAATCATTCAATTATTGAGTTCGAAAACAAGAACTTTATTATCATTTCTTCTCAGAACTTTATTTTATATTATTCTAAAACCGTTTATCACGAAATATTTCATATGCTTCGTCTTTCTTTTGTGCTTTGCAAAGTGTCATACTAATTACTGCTTTAGGTATGCTATTAAATTGCTGAATTTGCTTTAACATAACTTAGTGTTATGTTTCGATAGCATGCTGCAGGTCTAGAGCGACGAATATTAGTTGCATTTACTTAATAATATTTCTTTTCACTTCCTTTCATGTTTTGTACGTGCTGCTGCTGTAGGAAACTTTGTCTTGTTTATATCAAACAAAATCGAATTAAGGAAGTTTGGAGGTTTAAATAAAAATCGATAGGATGTTTTAATTATTTTACAAAAGGTTGTTTATATCATGCTTTTGCAAAAAAAGTAAAAAGTATAGATCTACTGATTTTATCAAGCTAAGGATTGTGCAAAAAGTAAGATTTGGTATAGGTTATACATGAAAAACCCAACTTTGAGTCATCAAAAGAAAACTATATGATATAACTTAAAGATAAAATATGAGATGATGGCTCGTATTACTTCTGAAAAAGAACTACAATTGAGGTCAAAGGACTCATTTACTTGCTTCGAAGCAAAATAATTTCGAACACATTCTTTAATACATTTTACTTTATGAGTTATTTCTGCTTATATGGCAAAGTTTGAAAATAAAATAATTACAAAACATATTCTGTGTTTGTAAAATCAGTCGTAAGAATAAGATACAACACATTGTTTTCTTCATTTAACTCTCAAAATTTGCACATTTTATTAAAGATATAAAGGAGAGCTACACAAAATTGAAAATAATCGTTCATGAAGTAGACGACAGTGAAGAAGTAGTCAAAATTATAAACTCACTAAAAGAAAAGCTCAACAGTGAGAACATCAATTTCAAAGGAGCTCAGAAAGGCAGTATCATATTTTTCATTGATGTTAAAAACATAGTAGTTCTAGATGACCGCCTGTTCCAGAGTGAAGTCAGCACCTTCATCCAAAACCTTTTCAAAGTTTGTAACTTGAAATGCTATTTCAATACACAAACATATGCAGTTATTGCAAGTGCAGCAGGTAAATAAGCGTTATTAAGGTGTGCTATTATATACAGACAATTAACTTGTTTACAATAGATAAATCAGTTTACGATTTCTGCTGATTTTCAACAACAAGGCAGATAGTCATACGACGTTCAGCGCAATTGTTTTGTTATGACAAGTTTATATTAGTACCCGTATTTTGATTTTTCTGTGTTTAATTTGAGATATCGATTAAATGTAAAAAAATACTGTCACATCAATTGTTCATTCGACCACCCCCCTTTTTCCACAATAAATATTCAATTAAGAAGTATTAGGCAAAGACAACTATTTTCATTTTGTTTAGTCGTGTGATTTATCTTAGCTTTATAGGAATTTCATTTTGAAAGATAGATTCACGGTTTTAAGTGGATTTCAGTATACTTTGGTTTCTGTCCTGTCGACCTATATTAAACTGGTTTCTACAAATAACTGTAAAGCTTATGGTTTAATGAATAATGTTTTCAATGTTACAGAAGAGTTTGAAGAGCCAATCATTTACATGCCGGAAAAAGCCATAGGAACATGCCTGATGGGTGACAAAGGACACGTGGTTGTTAATTTTGAAGTAAAAATAAGATCTTCCACTCTCCTGACAGCTTAAATAGAACCTTAAACGAGGTTTTCAAAACCATCGTTCTGAAAGGGAATGGAAAGAACTTGCTTGAGAAAACAGATGTATATGCAGAACTCGTTAAATCCGGTAAGTGAAATATTAATGAATATTAAATCATAGTTTAAATAGTCAAAACAACTATTCATTCGAGCCATTAACAGAAGCAGTTTTATCAATTAAGCCGAAATAAGAATATCTGGTTTTTCTTGCGTTTTCGTTTTAATTTTTAACCCGGAGTCGTATTTATCATTCCGTATAAGATTTACTCCGTGTTTAAGCCTGTATGGTGATCAGTAGTTGCTCACATCCTTTGCTGATAGTTATATCCTTGGCTTTCATACCACATTTCCATATTTTCAACTAAAGCGATGGGCAAACCAGGAGTTCGCATCCGGAGTTAATTAAGGTAGTTTAAGGCTGACGGGGAACACTGTGTGTCACTAGTGTCATCTGATGAAGTAAAACACGAACGACAATTATACGATTCTAACATTAATTCGTCATCTTTTAATTATATTTTTCTCAGAACTTACAGATTGATAGTTTACTAAATATCAGTAAGCCTACATCATTATTTATACTCTGAGTGACCATAGAATACATGTGTTTCACTTCAGTATTTTAGACTTAAAAATAAATAAAACAAACATACGCTGATTTACAAATATATGCAGTTAAAACGTGTAAAGCAGTTTAAATGAATCAAACCTTTTGTCTGAATTTGTGACTGTCCAATCTGTTGACAATTGAAATTATTATGTGGTACAACTGAATTAAGCAGAACTGTGTGACAAAAAGCAATGTCTATGCAGCAAGATTATAAAAAGAAATGCACATGGATATTCACAGGTATTCCATAAAATGCCACAAAATGGCAAACCTTCTCAATTATTGTCTTTTGAGTCTTTTGTAGACGAATCGCGCGTCTGGCGTAAATATAAAATTTCAATCCTGGTATCTATGATGAGTTTATATACTGTTCTGTATTCTTTGAACGGGAGAGTTTTCGCGTTCTTTCTAATGACATTACTTGAAAAACTAAGAACATCTTATCGTCGCTGGGCTTCCAAAATGTCGTATATGACTTTTTGGCTAAAACTACTTTTCACACAAATCGTCTTGGCGGAAGGCAATCTTTGATATTCCAAAATAGCATACAGTTAGACCAATCAAAACATTTGAAATAAGACATGTTGCAAAACTGCCAATCTCAATTGTTTGTAAAGTTTACTTTCAAGGTGTTGTATGTAAACTTGAAAATTGTTTTATGATGGCTTTGGGAATCAAATACTTGTACATTTCTTCATTCCTGTAAAATAATTTTAGTTTTGTGCAATCCAGAAATGTAAAAGTTTTTATTTCACTGCTATTTACAAAATTGTTCAAGTTCACAAACAACATTTTGGAAGCACGCATTTCAACTCAATTTCAAATAGATATAAGATGTGGTATGAGTGCCAATGAGACAACTCTCCATCCAAGTCACAATTTATAAAAGTAAACCATCATAGGCCTGTTTGTGAGATATTTTTGTTGTTGAAAAATTAGTAATTTACTACATTTTGGAAAAAAGCCCAGCTACGTAATATATTATAACATGAACTGTATCTAAGTGTGTGTTTAAAATATGGGACAAACAAAACTCGACTTTTAACTACGTAATCATTTTCGACTAATTTATATAATTAAAAAAAAAAAAAAAAAAAGAAAGACAGTAATTTAATATGTAATGGACACAGATCGTTCAATACTAGTCAATGTTTCGGTGAAAAAATCTCATAAATCGAGAAAAAAAATCAGTGACACTTTGTTCTAGTTTTTGCCCAATGGCCAGTTTGTTTAATGTATACTTCTAGTTTATTCCTAAACAACAAAACCACTTTAATTTTATCGACTGGTAAACATATATTGAATCAATTAACACTAGCAATTTTGACCAAATTCTTCCGGAAAAGTTTTGAAAGTCCTCAATGATTGATTTTTATTTTACTTTGTTCGGATGAAAACAACACCTACATTGATACAGTGTTGATTGCTTAACGAAAATATTTTATGCATTTTTGGTCGAAAACAAATCCTCAAATAATACAGTAAGTATGTCTTTTATTATAAGTCTGGTCATTTTGAGTTTTACAGGCACTGGTGTTGTACGTTTCTTCCCAGACTATTACCAACCCAGTAGAGAGCACTTTTTTGCATTTTGTGTTTACTTGAAATATTATTGAAATATCAATTTTCAGTAAATTTACTTTTAATAAAATGTTGAAATATTCAAAACACTAATAGTTTCCGATATAGACTGGCTTAGCCGAATTTGGCACAACTTTTCTAAATCTGGTTTTGAATGCTCAAGTTTATATGGGTTTAGCTTTCTAACTTTTGTTTCGAGCGCTACTTCGTATTTGTTAAATATTTTTGAGTAATCTACAATCATTTTTCGTCTTGAGATTTTGTGAAAAGAATCCAGGACCTTCAAAAATCATTTATATCCTCGCGTCTAGATTTTTTAGCACAAAAGAAATTAAAACCACATTGGATTCTCTACTGATCAGATTTTCTTGAATATTCAAATATATTTTAACAAAATTTAATTTGTGGAATATTATTCAAGTAGCATACGACTCCAGTCATTTCAGTGTAAAATTTACGTTAATGTTTTGTAAGAACACAAATCGAGGTTCATCATTTTTAATGTGTTTCGTTGTAGTAATAACTTTTACAATTTAAGGAAAGAAACTACAATTTATGGAAAGTAACTAAGCTGTGATTGCTGTAAAAACTTAATAAAGGAGATGTCGGGTATACGTAAATGAGACAGCATTACATCGACACAAATTACTAAAACATATACTATCATAATTCCGTGTTAAAATATTAATTCAAAACTAAAAAAATGTCAAATTGAAAAGTGTTTGCCTTGGTTTGAAGAAAAAATGAGAAAAAAATTGAGATGGATATTATATTATTGTTTAATTGTATTTCTCTTGTGTAAAATTCCATTTTTTCTGCAAGTTATTCACCTTTGTTGAAACGATATATTATATTTACATTAATTACCAACTTTAAACGTATAAAAATGAAGCAGAAAAGTAGCCTTCGACAGGCCACCTACGAACCCCTCAAAGAGTTGTCGAATGGCTTTTAATTGGTTTCTGATTTTTTTTAATTAGCCTGGAAGAACGTTTTGTTATGCAATGGAAATGGGAAAAATACATTACATACCACATATTGTCCACATTGAAAAAATACAATTAATTCACTTTGGAGTCTTAATCCGAAAACACATTTCAGTAATGTTTCACAAATGTATTCTCCCGTCAAAATTCTAGTGTTCGGGACCTGTTTAAAGCAAATTCTTTTCAGTTTGACTTTTTTTCACGAACATTTTCTACATTTTCTTAATCTAATTATGCTTTAAATTATGTGTGTCGATGTGATGCTTTCTCATCGATATATACCCAACACGATATTTTACAGTATCAAAGCAACGTGTGTATGTACAGCAATTGAACATGTTGAACATTTGTTTACTCGCTGATTAAACTCAACAATCAAATTTCTTATTTTGTACCACACACTTAACACGAATATCAATGAATATGATTTTCTTACCTTGTTTAAAGAAATTTATCAACCCTGATAAATCTCTTAGTTTACTACTCATACTTAAATTTTAAAACTCTAAAATATCAAACTCGTACGAAGTTTTCCTCGTTTTTTTAATGGGCCAGAGGACGCAAGTTTCGTGCAAAGAAATTTGTTTTCAAAAATATTATGTTTTCTCTCAGTTATCTTATGATATCACCTCTGAAAATTTAATATTCGTTGAAAAGAAACGTGTTGATGTGATTATAAAAATATTTTTAAAACAAATTTGTATAAACATTTATTAAAGAACCTTTATTTTATGAAAGGAAATGAGTACATAGAGTAATTATATACCTCCCATTTAGAGGACCCTGACATACTGTAAAGCACGAAATGATTGGTATCGCCAGCCATTGACACACATGATAAAGTGCAAAAGGTCGGTATAAGCAAAGTAATTGGGATACTGGGAGTGTGTTTAGATCGGCTTGTATAAAATTGGCGTCCTCATTGTCATTTAACATGTTTAATTCATGATAAGTTGTCGTTCAGGACGTTTAACATCTCCAACTGAAGCCACCAAGGGTATAGGTTCCAAAAGATGACTGTAAAATTGTTGTGTATTATGGTATTATGCTCTTATAAAATGTAACCACAGTCTTCTTCAACTTTAAATAGCAGTAACATTTAGAAATTCACTTCCTTCTCACTTAAAGGGCATCATCTTCGAGAAAAATAAAAAAAAAAAATATATGATTTTTTTGTTTAATCATTAATGAAAATGAAATGTTAATAATAATTCGCTTTAAACAGCCAGTTTGGTGCAATTATGTCAAAATAAGCTGAAACATTGTTGAAGAATTATTCACTTGCAAGTGAATAATTAGTCCTCATTGAATCCGTATTCATGTGACCTTCAATTTGATCCCTTAGCTGGAAATGGGTTACGCATGTATTTAGCTATTAAAAGACAAAATAATGTCAAAATTGAAAGTGAAACAAGGATGAACACATCAACTACAAGAGGTGAACAACGTAACAACAGAAACACTGAACTGCCACAAAAGCAAACGCCAACATACATAAAAGGGACTGTTTGATAACAACTGCCATATTCCTGACTTGTTAAATGACATTTAAAGAAAAAAATGGTTGAACCTGGTGTTATGGCTAGCCAAACCTCCAGCCTATACGGCAATGTTAAAAATACCGCTAAAATGACAACACTACGGGACAGGAATACAGTACAAACAAACACAAGAACACTCAGCACAGAGACATACATAAAGAGATAATACAATAGTACATTACAACTAGTAAACCGCACAACTGACACCTCCATGAATTTACCCCAGCACACTAGGACACCACAAACGAAATATAAACTGCGCGTCACATAAATGGATGTACTTTGGATACAAGTTTTAGTGCTATATATCAAATATAAGAATTTGAGTCAAATCAGTGACCATGAATTTGACCGCTGACGTCTTTATAAGAATACATCTATACAAATATTTCAAATATCATTAAGCCGAACAACTCACCAGGTTCAAATTTTCTTTTAAGAAAGCAGCTTGTTTGTTCTCTCAAATAATATCATCAAAAAAGCTTGATCGATGTTGATAGTATAAAATTCAAACAACCAGTTGTATACTGTTAAGCTTCTTGAATCACATGGTCCTACCGACAATGCAAATATCCGAGATGTCATTCAAGCTAATCCGAGTTCTCTTGGTCCGACATTGATACGGATGTCCACTAATTTGATCGAATGTCAAACGTCATAACAGTAGACAAAGATAAGTAACCATTGCCTCTAAAAACGGCAAGAAAATTAGAACACCTCTTTGTTAGAAGCTCTTAAATTATGAATATAACATTTTCATTTACTTATCTTATTTCCAAATTGTAAACACATTTGCATCTCATTTATGAGTCATCAAGTAAAATAACATAAATCGGCGAAGATCAATTGGTATTCAATTTTAGCTAAAAGAACAGTGGCATGCATTGTATGAAAGAGCACAAATTAAGAACAAATGTAACAGTCACCCTCAAAGTGTGTGGACTGGTATGTAGGGCTTTGGGATTTTGACGACCACATAACAAAAGTTTAGCTTTGCAAAAGGCAAACTACGGCTTGCGTAAAGCGATCTTATAAGAATTTTACTACATGAATCGTGGCACTGCACTACAAGAATCTTCTTATTCAACCTCCTATTCTGTCTTGATGTTGATGCGTATTCAAACATCCTGCGCAGCACCTTGCGACAAAACCTCACTCCTAAAAAGAGATTTTAAATATTTTGTTTCTATCCTGGGTAGGAAGCTCCCTCATGAAACTGCTACCTGCAAAAGCGAAAGATCTCATGGTATGGTGTCCATTATAATTTAACATTTCCCCTTATAATTGAAATATTAAATTGCCCTTATTTCCATCAACACAATTTTAGTCAGAAAGAATATACCACAAAACTAAAAATTTGACACTACAAACCACAGAATAGATTTTCTTAATGATAAACAGTTCATTAATTATAGATTGATTGATAGTTCTCTAATTAACGACAAGTGCCAAATATTTCACTCATTTTCATGACGATTGATTTATTGAGTGTTTAACGTCCAATGGCAATTATTTAAAGCATGTTTAGGACAGATTAACAATAGATACAATAGGCCTGTATGCGGCAGTGCGCAATGACGGTCGGAGAAATTTATACTTCAACTGGAAAATGAGGGTTAATTAGATAGGGACAGAAAGTTGCCATGTAACAGGCAGACTATGGACCCCTCGAAGAGTTGTTACAATGGTTCTTCACGTGCAGAGTGTGTGACATTTTCTCGACATGAGGCTTGTCAATGTCCCTTTCTTACTTGTACATCCCACAGTCAAAATGGCGTCCCACTTTTCAAGTGATTAACTGATGATCTAAAAATACCTATAGTAATCAAATTGTTTTTTTTTCCCAATCACCCTAGTGGTATTTACGACCAGTGGCAAATGTTTAATTCATTCGAATGACGAGAACAAATTAAGAATACCTTTAAAAAGTAAGTATAATAAAAATTTAAAAAATTCCTCTTAAGCATTTTAATTTATCATATTATTTGTTAAAAAATCAATTCATTTATTTCAGAAAAGAAGAAGCATACGTCCAATCACTAACACCTGACGGTAAGTTGAATATGCGACAGAAAAGATCTGTAACACCTGAGGGTCAGTTGGATAGGCGACAGAAAATGTTGTCCACTCAAAAAGAATTTTGAGTTTGAATGTCCCTTTGGTATCCTTCGCCTCTTTAGTCGTTGCAACATGATTTTATGTTAGTTATTATTGGCTTTGAATTAGCTTCAGTTAAATGCGAGTACTCTCATATATGTATTTTGTGTCTTTTGTGTTTGCGTTAGGGTCCTTTTATCGATCGGAGGAGTAATGCACATTTCAACTGATTTTGATAGTTTTTTTCCTATATATATTGTATTGTAACACATCTGTACGCGGTTTGGAAGAGAGTTTGGCGCCAGCAAATATGTTTAATCCCGCCATATTCGGTACGTGCCTGTCGTTTGCTGCTGTACATCATATTTGTTTTTCTTTTATTATTTCTGACATAAATCCGGCTGCTAGTTTTCTTGTTTGAATCGTGTAACATTTGTCATTTTTTTATCTTTTATAGCCTACTACACGGTATAGCTTTTGCTCATTGTTGAAGGTCGTACGGTAACCTATAATTGTTAACTTCTATGACATGCGGTCTTTAGTGGATATTTGTCTCATAGGCAATCATACCACATCTTTATATTAATACATTTACACGAGAAATCGTATTCATGCAAAGTCTCTTATCAAATGGCAAAATCAAAAGGTCGAACACATCAAACGAATGGAATACAATTTGTCATATTCCAGACTTGGTTCAGGCATTTCCTTGTATAGAAGATGATGGATTAAACCTGGTTATATAGCAAAATAAATCTCTCACTTGTATGATAGTCGCATATAATTCCATTATATTGACAGCAATGTGTGAACAAAAAATACAGACCTAATAGGAATTAAATGTCACAAATAGGAGTACAGCAGTCAACATTTGTTATAATCCTAATCACTATAAAAACCAACAAATATGTGAACAAGGAAAAAACAAAATGGCATAAAGACAAAGCACATAAGCAGAAATGAAAGACAAGAGTTAAAAAAATGACCATAGCAAAATAACACAATGGCGGGATGTATAAGTACCGAGCCACGCCAAAAAGGATATTACTAAAATTGGACTAAACTGTGAGGGTTATTAATTTATAAAGACAAATAAAAGAAGACTATAACACGTAATTAAGATGATAAACAACGTCCATGACCATCATGTATTATTTGTTATAAGTTGATACGTAATATTTATCAACAAGGTCTTGGTATCTTCCGATGAACTTATTTAGAAAAACAGAGAAGACATTCTTTGACATAAGCCAGGAAGAGGTTCAGGTGACCATATTTCTATACCCCAGGAAGAGGTTCAGGTGACCATATTTCTATACCCCCAATCATCAAGGGGGTTCATTATATATCAGTGGTATTTCATTTTATCAATGACTACCCATATAACATAAAATTTGTAGATTCATTTTCGTTTGCTTTGAGATCATATTTCATATTCTGAAAGAGCACAAAATAAGAACACATTTAATTGTCAACCCTGAAAGTTGATCAACTGGTGTGAAAAGCTTTGAGTTATTTACAGCTACAAAATGCGGGTATTGTGCCTTTAGACAAAAATCTTTTTTAAGCAATAGGCAAAATGAGGATCCTCAAAACTACAGAAAGTCGTATTAGAGTCATCTAATTCATTCACCCAATTCTAATTTGATGTTGGTGCGTACTTATACATCCACATCCACCGGAGACCACTTGCAACAAAGCCCATCAGACCGAGATATTAATATATGTACCAATTTCTCCATCATGGGTTAAGATGATCCCTTGAAAATTTGCTCCTGAGAAGTATGAGCGTAACCGGAAGACATCCTGTGCTAAATTGCACAAAACTGTATTTAAATTCTCCCATTATTAAAATAAAATACTTTTAGTCATGAAGAACATCAGAGAAAACAATACGAAGCCTTTCTATATGGTAAGCTCATAAGTGAAAAATTGTTGAATTGTTGTTTGCTTAATACGTCCAGTGACAAATGTGTCGTTCATTTTCAAGACGGGAACATGTGAAGAATAAAATTAAACGGTCAGTTCTTTAAAGTAAGTCACTATAAAACAGAAGCCCTCTATATGGTACGTTGATTCTTGTTCTATACAGTTCTCAACTCATATATGACTACAATGATGAAATTAAAAAAATTATGGAAAACCACTCTTCTATCCAATATCTCTGATGTGTCAATTTTATTCATTCTGACAAGTTTTCCCAGTGTCAATAACACTTTTGCTAACGTAGGCGTCTGTTTGTCTGTGCGGGATGTAAAGGTATTCAACGAAGTCTGGTCAGAATGGTGACGTTAATCCTCGTGTAGAAAGAGTGCCACGCTCTGTAAGTTTACTCCCAAGGGTGACTGGGTAATAGAAATATGGTCACTACAGGTCGTCTTCCGACCGGCAGTAAAACCCTTGCCAAAGTGAGGCGTCCGTTTGGCTGTGCGGGATGTATCAAGTACGCAGCCACGTCCGGTCAGAATGGGAACGCTAAATTCGATGCCTCGTGTAGAGAGAGTGTCACGTTCTTTGCACGTTAAGAACCCTTGCAACAACTCTTTCAGGGGTCCGTAGGTGGCCTGTTGCAAGGCTAAATTTCTGTCCCTATCCTATATACCCTCATTTTCCGTGGCAGTCCAAATTTTCCCCGACCTGCAACCCAGTTGACCTCTATTACCGGACCTACCTGTTGTATTTATTGTTAACTTGTTCTCGTCATGAACATGCATGAAATATTTGCCACTGGACGTTAAGCAACCAACAATCAATCAATCAATCTTTGTAAGTTAAGAAGCCTTGTAACAACTCTTTGAGGGGCCCGTAGGTGGCCTGTTACAAGGCAAATTGCCTGTCCCTAACCAATATACCCTCAATTTTCAGTGGAAGTCTAAATTTTTCGAGACTTTTATACCATATGACCTCTTTTACATGACCTAATTATTGTGTTCATTGTCATTTTTTTTCGTCCTGAATATGCATGAAATATTTGTCACTGAACGTTAAGCAAACAACAATCAATCATTCCAATTTCTCTTTTATGTTTCTACTTTTATTCATTGTGACTAAGTTTTCCCTATGTCAAGTGGATTTTATCAGTTGCTTATGTGATTTCCGAGAAAAAAAAAAAAAAAAAAGACAATAAATTCTTATGTATCCTTTAAAGAAAACAACAATATGCTGAATAAAATTCATGGAAGAAAGAACAAAGGCAGCTTATACAACATTTTTTCTAGAACACGACATATATAGATAACGTCAAACAAATTATTTCTCCCACTGAATAGGTCTGTCCAGTACATGAATTGCTCAACACATTTCTCTTGTTTTAAATCTCTCTCATTTCTCACTCCTTGAATTAGGCGAAGATTCGCTGTAAATAAATAACTTTTCCTAAAACCGGATGAAAGGAATATTCTGTAACACAAAATACATAATAATGTTCAAAAGTGAAAATAAAGCAGCCGGACAATAATAAGCATGTAGCAACAGATGAAAAGGAAGTCAATCCGCCAAAAAATCCTCCGCCCCTTTTCCTATTAACATTCCATAATGTACATTTTTCTGGTATTTGTTGAATGCTTTTTTAGGAAACACAACAACAACAGAAGAATCATTCACTCAAGCTCAAACACCTGTCAAATACAACCTTCCTGTTTCTGTCAATTTGCGTCAACAGTTTAATATAAAAAGTCAAAGAAAGAAAATCTGTCCATATTTAGCTGTATCAAAATCGGCAATACATTAGTGTTTACCGATTATGATAATAAGCGACTTATTATTTGTAATTCAGACGGTACTGATATCGATCACATTCCTCTGTCCTATACACCATATTATATGACAGAGGTAAATATTAATACTGTAGCAGTATCCTGTCACAACAAAACCATACCGATAATAAATATAGCTACACGTTCTGTCACCCGTACAATCAACACCAGTGGTTCCTGCTACGGAATATCATATAATGATAATAACCTGTACGTTGTAATTGATCAGAGTATAATACATGTGATGGACCTGACAGGTAAAGTAATACGTACTACACCTTTACCTTCAGGCCTTATCCTCGACATTACAGTAGACAGAGACAGGTTGGTCTGTATAGGCTATAGATCAATATACTGCTGCTCATTAGAGGAAAACTAATTTGGAAGTTTAAAAGGATAACTTTCAAGATTTAAATCATGTGACAACAGATGATGAGGGAATGTATGTGACTCATTATAAGACCAACGCTGTAATAGTTGTATCTGATGACGGTAAACATTATAGGGAAATTCTTACTAAATCAGATGGATTGAGTTGGCCGCATGGAATTGTTTTTGATAAAAAAGAAAATATCCTGCTTGTTTGTAATAGAAGTGACGGAAATGCATTTCTTGTTGACGTGAAAAAGCAACATAAATAAACCTGAATAATTCTTTCAGACAATGAGTTTATTCGGACTCGGATCTCTTAGTGTATTAAGTCATTCAAAATAACTTCTATGTTTTTGTTTTCTTTACTATCAATCTAAGTTTATTGATTGTCATGATCTATACAGTTGTATTCCGTAGTCAGGTGGTAGACAATGATAATAACTTTGTACTGTACATGGTTTGTGTGATCAATGCTTTAATTTCATGTTTGAAATCAAACCAACTTTAAATGGAAATTAAGTGAAATGTTACAAAGAGTTTTTCTTTGATTCACGTCCACTTACTGTCTGATAGTTGGAGAAAAACTAAATTCAAGATATATTTTTCATTTCTTTTAAAACTACTTAAAAATATCTTGAAGAAAATTTGAAGTTTAGTCATATGTATGTCCTCATTTTTATTTTTTTTTCGAAATAAATATTTTATATGGATGTGTGGGTTGTAAATAAAATCGGAACAAATAAAAAATGTCTCATTGACTGATACTTCTTTTTCCCTAAATTTGCAAATTGATATTCTTCTTTCTTACCGGTAGGCTTGCATGTTCATTTAATATAAAACAATTCTGATATATTCATTGTTAATTTGTTCTCATCCTGAATATGCATGATATATTTGCCACTGGACGATACGCAACCAACAGATTAACCAATTAATTCTTCTATTCATATCAAACTATATGACATGTTTTAAGTTTATTTGTGTGTTTTTTCCCTAAATTGATGATTAAAAATGATGTTAACCAAGTACAAATAACACATGGTCTAACACCATACAGACTGATATGACTGTGTTCCAATAACTTTGTGTCCTACATCCAGATAAAATTTCGTTGCAAAGTAACAAAATTATGGAAAAATTATGATTGATTTTGAAAATGTATCCTGAATCTTCCTCGGCTGTTGTATTCGATTAATGTTGTTCCAATATTAATTTTTCGGCATTTTAAAACATTTAAACATTCATTTGTTCTTTATATTTCAATATGGAAAATCACAAACTTTTCCCAGGAAGAAACAATGTACACGCTCCTAACTTTTATGTACAAATTCATACTCTTATGAGAAAGATATTATCCATGAAAATGTTTTCAGGCGTTCCCATCTAATAAAAGATTTTTTCTTACTGTATCAAATGGATTGAATAGGCCGTTTGGAATTTGTTTTAACAAACAAGAAAAATATTCTGCTGGCTTGTAATATAAATGACGGAAAGGTTTTTCTTTTGATGTATAAAAGAAACGAAAATAAATGAATCTTAATAAGTTTATTCGAATTCAGATTTATTTTTGCATTGAGTCATTCGAAATGGATTGTATGTGTTCGTGTGTTATCTACCAGATACAATTTCAAATATGATTTAATATAAGATACAGTATATTTTTTAACTAAATGCATTTTATTTGTATTACTTTTACGTTTAGTCAATTTTGGTAATGTCCATTTGACGCGGCTCGGTACTTTTACATCCCGTCATTGTGTTGTTGTGCTACGTTGAATTTTGTATTCTTGTCTTTCGTTTTGCTGGTGTGCTGTGTCTGTATGTCTTTTGTGTTTCTTTGTTAACACATTTGTCTGTTTAATTTTATAGTGATTAAGATTAGAACACAATGTTGACTGCTGTACCCTATATTTGACATTTTACCTATAATGTCTGTTTGTTTTGTTCACACATTGTTGTCAATATAACAGAATTTTATGCGACTGTCAGACAAGTGAAAGGTTTAGCTAGCTATACAAAAACGTTTAATCCACCATTTTCTACATAAGAACATGCCTGTACCAATTCAGGAATATGACAGTTGTTATCCATTCATTTGATGTGTTTGAGCTTTTAGTTTGCAATTTGATTATGGCCTTTCTGTTTGGAATTTTCCTCGGAGTTCGGTATTTTGTTATTTTACTTTTCATATGATTGTCGCTTAAATCTTAAACGAAACCAAAAGAGGCATCATATACGTCAATGAGACTATACCCTATGGACGCAGATAAGTCAAAAAAGTGCGGCATATGAGATGCAGCAACATCGACACAATCACTAAAGAATGATGTGGAATATACGTCGATGAGACTATACCCTTACGACGCAGATAATTAAAAGGTATGGCATATGAGATGCAACAATAACGACACAATCACTAAAGAATGATGTGGAATATACGTCGATGAGACTATACCCTTACGACGCAGATAATAAAGGTATGGCATATGAGTTGCAACAATAACGACACAATCACTAAAGAAAGATTTTGCATAAACGTCAATGAGACTATACCCTTACGACGCAGATGATAAAAAGGTATGGCATATGATATGCAACAATAACGACACAATCACTTAAGAAAGATGTGGATGTACGTCGGTGAGACTATACCCTTACGACGTAGTTAATTAAAAGGTATGGCATATGAGAAAAAGTAAAATCACAAAATACTGAACTCCGAGGAAAATTCAAAAGGAAAGTCCCTAATCAAATGGCAAATTCAAAAGCTCAAACACATCAAACGAATGGATAACTGTCATATTCCTCACTTGGTACAGGCATTTTCTTATGTATGTAAGGTATGGCATATGAGATGCAACAATAACGACACAATCACTAAAGAAAGATGTGGAATATACGTCGATGAGACTATACCCTTACGACGCAGATAATAAAAAGGTATGGTATATGAAATACAAACTTAACGACACAATCACTATAGAAAGATGTTGCATATACGTCAATGAAACATGACTCAGAAGAATAAAACAAATGTGGAATAGGTTAACCTGTCATATTCTTAAATAGGATGTATCATATAAATCAATGGCTCTAACGAAATAAGTAATGACAGCAGATGTTTCATGTAACTCATCGACACACAAACAAATAAACCAATGTGGCATATATGTCAATGATTGATTGGTCTTTGGTTAACTTCCAGTGGCACACTATTTCAAGTTCAGACGAGAACAAATTAGCAATGCAGACAATAGGTAGGTCCTGAATAAAGGCAGTATAGTAGTATACCGCTGTGCAATAGTCATAAATCGATTTACATGACACAAACCAAAGCTGAGGGAAACACATCAACTAAAAGAGTATACATAGGCCGTCCGGGATGAGTCGGGGATATATTTACTGCCTCTGAAAATGAGGGCAAAGCGGATTGCGACAAATATTTTGCCTTTCAACAGGCCACCTACGGATCTCTTAAAATTGTTACAAGGGTTCTTAACGTGCAGAGAGCATGGTGCTCTCGGCATAATTTAACGCCCTCGTTCTGACCGGAAGTTGCTGCGTTCTTGTAAATCCCGCACAGCTAAACGACGCCCCATTGTGTGAAGGTTTTATTTTACCGAACAGAAGAAACATACAGTGACTATATTCCCAACTCTTCCTTGAGTATATATTTGTTTATATACGTCAATGAATCAAAACTCAAATGAAACAAATAACGAAAACAAAATGTGGAATGTATTTCAATGAAACTTTACTCCAACGACAAAAAAAATGGGACATGTACGTCAATGAGACCGTACTCCAACGACACAAATAACAAATTAAAATTTGACATATATGTCGA
This sequence comes from Mytilus coruscus, assembly GCA_017311375.1. Classification (NCBI taxonomy): domain Eukaryota; kingdom Metazoa; phylum Mollusca; class Bivalvia; order Mytilida; family Mytilidae; genus Mytilus; species Mytilus coruscus. The sequence continues at coordinate 23,357 of JAASAO010001762.1, read as the reverse complement.
CGAAACAGTACTCTAGCGACAATTAAAAAAATAAGTGGCTGAGGCGTTAACGAGACAGTGTTTGGCAACACAAATTATAACAAATATGTCGCATAAACCCTAATGTCACAATACTCGATCCACGCAAATATAAAAAGTGGTGTCATTTTCCTCAAAAGAAGGTATCTGTACATTAAAAATAATATAAAAGTGGCATTTACATTTTTGTACATCAACGAGACTATCCTCACAATGCAAATAGTAAATGCGACAAGAGAAGCAAATCTTCCATATACACTAGAGAAACAGTACCCCAACGACAAAAACAATAATATAAAAAATGTTGCATATACGCAATAAGACGGCACTGCAATGACACACATAATTGAAAAAAAATATGTCATATACATCAATGAGACAGTAAACCAACGACATTACCAATAAAAAGCTGTGGCATTTTCGCCAACGAGAAAGGGCATTAACGACGCAAGTAGTTAAATAATGTGGCATTAACGACAATCAGACTGAACGTCAGTGAAATGGTGTGGTATATACTTCAATCAGACTCGAACGACACAAATAATATAAACAATGTTGTGGCATATAGGTTTTGAAACATATACTAAAACAGGATGGGTCGTATAAATCAAAGACACAGTACTCCTACGACACAAATCAAACAAAAGTTGTTGCATATTCGTTAATGTGACAGTACCTTAACGACGCGGAAAAAAAATACGTACTCAAACGACACATATTTGAAAAATTATATGTGGCATGCTCGTCAATGAAACAGAACCCTAACGACACAGGAAAATACAAAAAAAAAATGTGGCATATTCGTCAACTAGATCATACATCAACGACAAAAATAATACAAGAAATATGTGGTATATTCGTCAATGAGACAGTCCCTAGCAAAACCGTCAAGGTTACATTACTGATCGACACAAAGGATAAAAAGTATGTGCTATATACACCAATGAAACTGTACTTCGACGATACAAATAATAATAAAGATGTTTGTATTCGTCAAGGATACAGTACAGTACGACATAAATAAACAAAGATGTGGCACATTTGTCAAGGAAACAGAACTCCAACGACACAAATAAGGAAAACAATGTGTGATACGACGTGAAAAATAAAACAAAAGATTTGGCATCTACGTCAATGAGAGACTACCCTTTCACAGTGAATAATGAAAAGGTCTCCTTTGTGTCTGTGAGGCTGTATCATAACAACACAAATAATGAAAACAGGGCGTATTTGTCGCTAACGACGCGACGAGATGCGTAATTTATGTCTAGGAAACCATACCCAAACTAAATTAGAAAGCATGTGTCATATATATCAATGACACAGTACACTAACGACATCAATAATAAAAAACATTGTGGCATAAACGTAAATGGAAAATACCATTACAAAGCAAACAGTGAAAATGTGGCATATGAATAAATAATTCAGTATCCTTACAATGCAAATAGTAGAAAATGTGGCATAGACGTCAACAAGACGACCAACAACAAAACTAATAACAAATGAAGTATACTTTTGATATGGACTTCAAATATCAAAGCTTTTCAGTCATTTATGTGTAAAAGTGATAAAACTTCTTGCAAGAATATTAGTAACTATCAAAGATGTAGCCATTGACAAAAGCATTCATGCATGACTTGTAATTACGTAATTACGAAAATATAAATGTTGTCAATGTTTCCCTATCTCCTTTATTCTTTAATTCTATGAGGTTATGAATATATATCTGTAATTTTGCAAAAGTTGTTATGACAACTAAGGATTTTCCTTCATTACAGTGTTGAAGAAACGAAATTCTGAGAACAATTGCCCTGACAATTCTCTGAACAATAACTCTAATGGCAACTCTAACTCAGAAATCTAACACATCAAACGTCAGTTAAATGGAAAGACACCAGAACTATATGATGTTTATGAATGGATATAAAAAATGCGTGTGGAATATGATTACTTAGAAAAGGATAAGTCGACTTCAATCATATCTAACAGAGAAGAAATGTTGGAAAATTGGTTGAAAATCTGAAGAACAAAAATATTTCTGGATTATTTTGGCTTACGACATTGGTACAACCTTCAAAAATTAGGAAAAAAGAAAAGATTCTCTTGAAAAGTGCAATCCATGTAAATCAACCCATATAGACATGTCTTCTTTGCACAAATCTCTCTACAAAGACTCCTGCCAAATTTTGAAATATGCCAGACAGCTACAGACCATTTAATTAATACCGTATCCCCGACATCAATGACACAAGAGAAAGGATTAAAATCATCAAGTCTTTTATCAATATCAGCCGGAAGCCACGGATCGAATCGATCAATCAGATCATTGCATGTCAAAATTCGCGCGCTAAGTGGAGATAATCGAATTTTCTTATAGGTGTCGCTGTATCAAAACAAAACAAATCTATCGCTAGCAACAAACAGTCGGGAATACGCTGAGAACACGTTACTACCTTTAATCGTGACTGTTTGTACGTGTTTTTCAAGATAAATGTCACAGAGACTTGACTGCACAGCTGAAATATTATTTGTTTTGGAAAATATTAAAATTCAAGTCGTTCTCCTGAGTCAATTTTGCTTTGACGTCTGTGTCTAAATTTATGGCGGGTAAAACCCAGCCTGAATTTAACTGGCACACTTGCGTCTCCCTAAACAAATCAAATTGTAGATGCTAAAATAAATGAATTATATATAAATGCATCAGGAAACCGCGTAACTACCCAGCATCCATCGCCAGCTTCCGTAAATTAACCTTCAGAAAGCTGTTTCAAGATTACAGATATTTTCCTTATTGCACCCATTATAAACCATTTATAACTCCGTTTTATAGGTTTCCTTACAGATACAGTTACCTAAAGATAAATATATAATGCAACATCATTTTTAGATGTTTTATGATCACAAATACAAATTTCCTTATCCGTTTATGAGAGGTTACCCCACAAAACCTGAGGAGGACGAACTTGTTATAATTTTTAATGTGAATTTTCAGTATTTCAGTCCAGCTCCTCACTCATATATTCTGTTTTATGTAATCATTCAGTGATATGTTCCTTTTAAACATATGAGAACATGATGTACAGGTTATCTGATATCATTTTGACTTTCTATATCACAGTGGCACAGATTCTGCTGACTAATGATCTTATTTACAGTTAGAGTACCTGTTATTTGTTCTTTGTTTTTTGTGTGTTGAATTTATGTTTTATGACTTTCTTCATTTATTCATAACCATGTCTGGTCGTAGCAGTTGTAGTAAATTGCACCCAGAGAGAAGACCAGGACCATGTGCCTATTGTAATTATGATCATATATCAAATAGATATATTCATTTAATTCAGAAAGCGAGTGACTTGCCAGATTTTACTAATTTTGTTTCTTCAAAGTATAAAATTGCTGAATTAGACTGCATATGCAGAAAATGTGAGGAAAGTTGAAAAAGCTTTTCCAGAGTACAGAATGATTCCCACACTGAACCAGAGGTTTCCCATTTAAAAAAAAAAACCCGTACAGAGACTGAAAAGTGTTTTTGTCCTATTTTGCAGATGCTGATGGCTGCACTAGTTCAGATATTCACCATTATACTGAAATCAATATTCCAGTTTTTGAGAAGGTTTTTTCAGTTTCTATGCATACACAGTACCAGTGATACCTTTTTTCTCATCTTTGTCATTCCCACTATAATGAATTGAACAAATGTATTAACCTTACTGTTGTACAATGTATAGTATGTGACAAATTTTCTGGAATGAACACTGGCTCATTTAAAACTGTCAGTGAGGATAAACGGGAGCTATTTACTCGTTACTTCAACTTTGATATGCATGTGGAAAATTTAATGTGTTGTCCTTATTGTTACAATAAATTTAATTCCTTTTCTAGATCAGATGCTGCAGAGGACCAGTTGTCCAAAACAACTGAATACTTATTCAGTTGTTTGGAAAATTTTACAGTTATAGACACTGACAAGGTAACAACAGAGAATATAGATTCATTTTCTTTCGGGTCTGTCCTAGAATCTGTCATAAATTATTTTGTAGAAGAAAAACCTTGCTTTTACCAAATTTATACAAACAGTTTAAATGTATTTTACACAAAATGCAAAAAGTTAGGCTTATGTGTAGAGCAGAAGGTTTTCATCGTCCTCAGTTGTTATTTACCATGTTGAAGTCGTGCCTTGGCAGATCACTATCATATTATGTGCCAAAGAAATAAAAATTAGGAAGAATGATTTACAGGAATGGTACTGATATTTTGGTTGTTTACACACAGTTGTAAGAAAATCTTAAATTTATTGACGATAACAAAAGATTAAAAAGAAAGCATAATTCAAGTAGAAAAGATGGCTTCTACTGTATCAGCAGAAAGCAGAAAAAAACAAACAAGAGCAAAGTCTAGAAGATGCTGTAAAATCTTAAAACATTATGTTAAAATATATGTATCAGATAAAATCAAGATGGACGGACTTCCTGACATTGACAACTTTAAGTGTAAAGATGAAATCTTGAAAATCCCCTATATTATGGAATTTTATTTTCAGAATTTGTTCTACTGATAATAAAGAGAAAGTGCTGAAGAAGTCACAGTTTACTTGAGTTCACATTATTCTGAACCTCTTTTCAATATTTTCAGAATGATGCCACGTTTGTACATTTTGAATTGTAATTTTCATTTACAGAATTCCCAGTGTCTGCAACCTTTGCATTTTTTATGTACAGACATAGCTGATAAGTTTTCTAATTCATCTTGCACATTTCTTTCCATTAATGCTAGATTAGGGGCTGGTATCTCAAAGGACTCTCTCAGAAGATATATCACTAATAGGTGAAGAGAATTAGAACAAAACAGAGGTATAGTTTATCAAAAGTATAGTAGCCTCATTAGATAACCTTGATTAAAACCAGGCTTACTCTGTAGTATGTGCTGGAAAAGATAGAAGTGGCTTCCATGGAACAACAATACAGACTGTGGTTCCAACGCCCAGTCAAAAATTAATATGTTTGATGATTCCAATCTGATTTCAAATCTTAATCAGACCAACATCGAACATGATATATCTGAAGTTAAAATTCCAGAGACCGTAAACTGGAAAAAGACATTAATCAGAAACTTTTAAATTCAGAAGACAAATTTGGGCTCCCACCAGTAAAAAGCAGAATAAGTTTTCTAACATGTCACCATCAGATTTAGATGAAACATCTGCAGAGATTGGTGATTGGCATATATTAAAAATGTCCTTCCCATATTTGTCAAGATTTATTTTGATGCTGGATTGAAGCAACTTGCTACTAAACATCATCATGGAGCTACGTTAAAGTTTTAACTGAGTGTAGCAAGTTTGCTATAACTCATAGGTTTTTATACAAGCTTGGGAAGCAGTTATGAGACATCAGGTGAAATTCTTTTGAATACAAATTATGTGAATTACCTTATGATATTCAAGTTTCAGATTTAATATTAGATATTATTTCAGATATGTCATAAGATGAAGGAGAAGATGATGTTTGTAAAACTGATGTCTGGGAGAAGGTATGTAAGAAAAAACGGAGATTTTACTTTTTCACAGATGATTTATTAGAAGAATATAAAACTTGGCGTCATGAGAACTCCTCAGTCAACCAAACTTTTGCTTTTTGGACAATTTTGTACATTTAGATTTTATGGCTTTTCTTGGTTTGTTTTTCTCTATACGTAGTAGAAACTGGCACTTACGCAATGTGTCGCTGAAAAAATTACTTGTCTATTTCATGCTTTTGATAGGCAAAATTATCAGAGACTCATACCCTACCATCTTGCTGATCTCCACACCTTTCCAGAACCTGTTATTAAACATTTTGCAGCTGGCTACTTTTCAGTTTCAATTTCAGGTAAACATTTGTATTCTGTAGCACTAGATGAAGCACATGAAATGGAAATTAATTTAAAGTAAAAATGCTCTAAACTCTTTCAGCCAGTCTTCTTTGGCTAATCTCACTTTTATTTATTTACCTTACAGAGCAAAGACATTGCATAACCTTAAATCAGAATTACAACTTGAAAGAGAAGAAGGTTTATATCAGAGAGAAGGTACAATGTTTTATGTTAAAATGCAGAAAAACAGTTTGTGAATACATGTCCAATTTGGAAACATCATCTCCGTTTGTCATAAACTGTATTGAAAATTAACATCATATTTTTACCAGAACTGAGACTGACCATGAACAGACTGACAGTTTGACAAATTATAGAAAGTATGGTGAGGAAGACTTGGCAAGTTATTTAAAATGCTTTTATTTAGAACTTGTGAAACAGCAGGAAAGCCTCCCCAGAAAAAGAAAAAATTTAAAACTTTTGCTCCTATTTAAATAACTATTCACAAGCAGAAAAAGAAATTAAAGGTCAAAATACAGTGATTTCTTGTTTGAGGAAAAATGCATTTTCAAAGCATAGTGGTAATGCAGTCAAGGATTTGGACAAGCTGCCACGTGCTTTGTGTGATGCAGAAGGAATTCAAGAAAAGGGCCAAAAGCCACTGCAGCTAATGTCTTTAAAAATATTTATTCTGATGCTTTTAATTACAGGTTCCTAAGGCTCCACTATCAAGTAAAACTACTGTCATTATTGATGGTATATTTATTATCAATACCAGTCCACTTGCCTCACACCAGACCTTTGGTGATTATGGTGATTTTCTTTTTAATGGATGGATTATAAAGTATTATAATCAATATACAGCAAATGAGGTTCATTTACTATTTAATGATCCAAATAGGAATGATGTTAGCCCAAAAGACATTGAAAGAACGCGGAGGAATACAGTTGTACAGGAACCAGTTGTACGTACATGTATTTCCTCCGACATACCATTGCTATCAAACTGGAGAAATTTTATTGCAGTTCGCCATCAAAAGCGACTTTGGTTAACTTTTGTCTGAATATTTTTGTCTCTTTCATTGACTTTTTCTGTACTAACCAATGTTGTTTTGTTACAGCTGGAGGATTTGATGATGACAGAAAAGACAGAGCAATTTCCATATTAAATGGTCAGGTTGTAGATTATGACTTGGCATCTGCTAATCATGAAGAGGCAGATACTAGAGTATGGTTACATGCATCAGTTACAACAGCAGATCAAGTCATAATCTACAGCCCTGATACTGATGTATTTTTATAGGTTTACCACTTGAACTTATTTAACTAAAAATGTATATGTGCAGTTGAGAGATTCACCATACAACAATTCATTTCTTTCCATGGACAAACTTGTAAGGTGTATTACTTTAAATGATTCACTTTAAGAGGAATTGACAGTGTTTTGATATGTATGCAGTTACTTTTTATCTATAGTGGATGTGATTTTGTGTTGTGGTAAGAAGACTTTTTTTGATGTATTTAGAAAGCATGCCTCTTTTATTGTAGGAAATGAAAGCTTTGCAGATGTTCATGGTCTTAATGGCCTTCGTTCATTTTAGAGGTTAATATGTTCTGTTTATTTTAGTAAACATCGTGCTGCATTTCAGCCATATTCTACTCCTAAATCATTATTTGATTCTATTTCAGAGGGGGGCTTACATGAAAAACATTTATCTTTTATTTCAGCTATCAGAGAAAAGCTGTGGGAAAGAGTGGTCACTGAAGTGGAAATGATGCCAAACCATGAAGCCCTCAAACTACACTGGATGCGGTGTTGCTGGGTGTTTGATAATGGGAGTCAGAGCACCAGCAATACCCATACACTATCTGATTTGTCAAAATCTGGATAGCAAATCACTGATAATAGATAAGAAATTGTTTGGGACACTGTTTTAAATTTTCAGAAAGTAGAGAAACTATAGAATGGTATATTAAAGGGTGTGGATGTAAGACTGGATGCAAAACAAATAGGTGTAAATTTGAGAAGGCACAAAATGATAACTGTGATGGTTTTGTGGTCCAGGTTGTAAATGTGTAAACTGTTTTAATGTTCCAGGTAGTGGAGATCAAGTACTAGATATGTCTATTGACCTTGATGATGTCATTTCAGATGAAACAGAAGACCTGGAAGATCCAGTTGAAGATGAACAACCTGAAGTAGATGGATTAGTTGAGGAACTTGATCAAAAGATGATTACTGGCTTTTCAGTAATGAAGAGATTTAATTTTATTTATTTTCAGACAAAAATCCTTTCATGAATATGTTGTTAATGGCAAAGCTGTTCAATTTATCACAGTGCTTTAAGATGAAAAGTGGAATCAAGCTTGATATATTGTAATAGGTCTTCTTTAATTGTTAAGTTCTGCATATTTATTTTTTATGTCCTGAAATGTGTGTTGTAATAATATATACCCAACCTCTGCTTGTACTGATATTAACACTTCTATTTTGAAAGAATTTTTAATGGAGAAGCCTTGAACCTAAACTTGATGAACAATTTGCAAATTTTGAAATCTTGCTTGTCAATATTATTTTATCCAGTTATATAAACTGCATTTGTATAAAATAATATGATATCTTTGTGGTGTATGAATGTTCAATGTTTCCAAATTCCTACCACTAGATTTGCAAGTTTCCCATTCAAATTTGTTATTGTTAATTCTACCTTTGAACCTCAGTTTTTTGTGCATTTCAGGTATTTAGGGCTTCAATTAATGATTTATTGAAACCTCAACAAAAGAGAGATAACTCTTAAAATTTTAGATATTGGAGACAACTGTATTAATCACTTTATATCTTTTTAGGACTACTGAATGGCTGTCCTTGGTGTTATTTTAAACAGACATCAATGGGAATTTGCTAATATTTATGTCTAATACAAATTTTGTACTGTACATATTTTCAGGTCTTTTTTTTCAGATAGCATCATTTATTACATGATAACTTGGGCTTAGATATTTTCCTGTGTTATGTTTTTACCATAAATGAGCAAGAACAATTACCTTTACTAATTTGCTTTATGCTTTGTACAAGTTTCAGATCCTTAAAATACTGGTTTGAGAAAATTTTATGTTGGATGTACAGATAATAAAGGTATGTATATTATATAAAAAGTGGAAAGGGCAGGACAATAATAAGCATGTAGCAACAGATGAAAAGGAAGTCAATCCGCAAAAAAATCCTCCCGCCCCCTTTTCCCTATTAACATTCCATAATGTACATTTTTCTGGTATTTGTTGAATGCTTTTTTTAGGAAACACAACAACAACAGAAGAATCATTCACTCAAGCTCAAACACCTGTCAAATACAACCTTCCTGTTTCTGTCAATTTGCGTCAACAGTTTAATATAAAAAAGTCAAAGAAAGAAAATCTGTCCATATTTAGCTGTATCAAAATCGGCAATACATTAGTGTTTACCGACTATGATAATAAGCGACTTATTATTTCTAATTCAGACGGTACTGATATCCATCACATTCCTCTGTCCTATACACCATATTATATGACAGAGGTAAATATTAATACTGTAGCAGTATCCTGTCACAACAAAACCATACCGATAATAAATATAGCTACACGTTCTGTCACCCGTACAATCAACACCAGTGGTTCCTGCTACGGAATATCATATAATGATAATAACCTGTACGTTGTAATTGATCAGAGTATAATACATGTGATGGACCTGACAGGTAAAGTAATACGTACTACACCTTTACCTTCAGGCCTTATCCTCGACATTACAGTAGACAGAGACAGGTTGGTCTGTATAGGCTATAGATCAATATACTGCTGCTCATTAGAGGGAAAACTAATTTGGAAGTTTAAAAAGGATAACTTTCAAGATTTAAATCATGTGACAACAGATGATGAGGGGAATGTGTATGTGACTCATTATAAGACCAACACTGTAATAGTTGTATCTGATGACGGTAAACATTATAGGGAAATTCTTACTAAATCAGATGGATTGAGTTGGCCGCATGGAATTGTTTTTGATAAAAAAGAAAATATCCTGCTTGTTTGTAATAGAAGTGACGGAAATGCATTTCTTGTTGACGTGAAAAAGCAACATAAATAAACCTGAATAATTCTTTCAGACAATGAGTTTATTCGGACTCGGATCTCTTAGTGTATTAAGTCATTCAAAATAACTTCTATGTTTTTGTTTTCTTTACTATCAATCTAAGTTTATTGATTGTCATGATCTATACAGTTGTATTCCGTAGTCAGGTGGTAGACAATGATAATAACTTTGTACTGCACATGGTTTGTGTGATCAATGCTTTAATTTCATGTTTGAAATCAAATCAACTTTAAATGGAAATTAAGTGAAATGTTACAAAGAGTTTTTCTTTGATTCACGTCCACTTACTGTCTGATAGTTGGAGAAAAAACTAAATTCAAGATATATTTTTTCACTTCTTTTAAAACTACTTAAAAATGTCTTGAAGAAAATTTGAATTTTAGTCATATGTATGTCCTCATTTTTTATTTTTTTTTCGAAATAAATATTTTATATGGATGTGTAGGTTGTAAATAAAATCGGAACAAATAAAAAATGTCTCATTGACTGATACTTTTTTTCCCTAAATTTGCAAATTGATATTCTTCTTTCTTACCGGTAGGCTTGCATGTTCATTTAATGTACAAATAATTCTGATATATTCATTGTTTATTTGTTCTCATCCTGAATATGCATGACATATTTGCCACTGGACGACACGCAACCAACAGATTAACCAATTAATTCTTCTATTCATATCAAACTATATGACATGTTTTAAGTTTATTTGTGTGTTTTTCCCTAAATTGATGATTAAAAATGATGTTAACCAGGTACAAATAACACATGGTCTAACACCATACAGACTGATATGACTATGTTCCAATAACTTTGTGTCCTACATCCAGATAAAATTTCGTTGCAAAGTAACAAAATTATGGAAAAATTATGATTGATTTTGAAAATGTATCCTGAATCTTCCTCGGCTGTTGTATTCGATTAATGTTGTTCGAATATTAATTTTCGGCATTTTAAAACATTTAAACATTCATTTGTTCTTTATATTTCAATACGGAAAATCACAAACTTTTTCCGAGTAAGAAACAATGTACATGCTCCTAACTTTTATGTACAAATTCATACTCTTATGAGAAAGATATTATCCATGAAAATGTTTTCAGGCGTTCCCATCTAATAAAAGATTTTTCTTACTGTATCAAATGGATTGAATAGGCCGTTTGGAATTTGTTTTAACAAACAAGAAAAAAATATTCTGCTGGCTTGTAATATAAATGACGGAAAGGTTTTCTTTTGCTGTATAAAAGAAACGAAAATAAATGAATCTTAATAAGTTTATTCGAATTCAGATTTGTTTTTCATTGAGTCATTCGAAATGGATTGAATGTGTTTGTGTGTTATCTACCAGATACAATTTCAAATATGATTTAATATAAGATACAGTATTTTTTTAACTAAATGCATTTTTATGTGTATTACTTTTACGTTTAGTGAATTTTTGGTAATGTCCATTTGACGTGGTTAACACATTTGTTTGTTTAATTTTATAGTAGTTAAGATTAGAACACAATGTTGACTGCTGTACCCTATATTTGACATTTTACCTATAATGTCTGTTTGTTTTGTTCACATTGTTGTCAATATAATAGAATTTTATGCGACTGTCAGACAAGTGAAAGGGTATTCTAGCTATACAACTAGCTTTAATCCACCATTTTCTACTTAATGACATGCCTGTATCAAGTCAGCAATATGACAGTTGTTATCCATTCATTTGATGTGTTTGAGCTTTTAGTTTGCAATTTGATTATGGCCTTTCTGTTTGGAATTTTCCTCGGAGTTCGGTATTTTGTTATTTTACTTTTCATATGATTGTCGCTTGAATCTTAAACGAAACCAAAAGAGGCATCATATACGTCAATGAGACTATACCCTAAGGACGCAGATAAGTCAAAAAGTGCGGCATATGAGATGCAACAACATCGACACAATCACTAAAGAATGATGTGGAATATACGTCGATGAGACTATACCCTTACGACGCAGATAATTAAAAGGTATGGCATATGAGATGCAACAATAACGACACAATCACTAAAGAATGATGTGGAATATACGTCGATGAGACTATACCCTTACGACGCAGATAATAAAAAGGTATGGCATATGAGTTGCAACAATAACGACACAATTACTAAAAATGATTTTGCATAAACGTCAATGAGACTATACCCTTACGACGCAGATGATAAAAAGGTATGGCATATGAGATGCAACAATAACGACACAATCACTTAAGAAAGATGTGGATGTACGTCGGTGAGACTATATACCCTTACGAAGTAATTAATTAAAAGGTATGGCATATGAGAACAAAGTAAAATCACAAAAATACTGAACTCCGAGGAAAATTCAAAAGGAAAGTCCCTAATCAAATGGCAAATTCAAAAGCTCAAACACATCAAACGAATGGATAACTGTCATATTCCTGACTTGGTACAGGCATTTTCTTATGTATGTAAGGTATGGCATATGAGATGCAACAATAACGACACAATCACTAAAGAAAGATGTGGAATATACGTCGATGAGACTATATCCTTACGACGCAGATAATTAAAAGGTATGGCATTTGAGATACAACAATAACGACACAATCACTAAAGAAAGATGTGGTATATATGTCAATGAGACTATACCCTTACGACGCAGATAATTAAAAGGTATGGCATTTGAGATACAACAATAACGACACAATCACTAAAGAAAGATGTGGTATATATGTCAATGAAACTATACCCTTACGACGCAGATAATAAAAAGGTATGGTATATGAGATACAAACTTAACGACACAATCACTATAGAAAGATGTTGCATATACGTCAGTGAAACATAACTCAAAAGAATAAAAACAAATGTGGAATAGGTTAACGTGACATATTCTTGAATAGGATGTATCATATAAAGCAATGGCTCTAACGAAATAAGTAATGAAAGCAGATGTTTCATGTAACTCATCGACACACAAACAAATAAACCAATGTGGCATGTACGTCAATGATTGATTGGTCTTTGGTTAACTTCCAGTGGCTCACTATTTCAAGTTCAGACGAGAACAAATTAGCAATGCAGACAATAGGTAGGTCCTGAATAAAGGCAGTATAGTAGTATACCGCTGTGCAATAGTCATAAATCGATTTACATGACACAAACCAAAACTGAGGGAAACACATCAACTAAAAGAGTATACATAGGCCGTCCGGGATGAGAGTCGGGGATATATTTACTGCCTCTGAAAAATGAGGGCAAAGCGGATTGCGACATATATTTTGCCTTTCAACATGCCACCTACGGATCTCTTAAAAATTGTTGCAAGGGTTCTTAACGTGCAGAGAGTATTGTGCTCTCGGCATAATTTAACGCCCTCATTCTGACCGGAAGTTGCTGCGTTCTTGTAAATCCCGCACAGCTAAACGACGCCCCATTGTGTGAAGGTTTTATTTTACCGAACAGAAGAAACATACAGTGACTATATTTCCAACTCTTCCTTGAGTATATATTTGTTTATATACGTCAATGAATCTAAACTCAAATGAAACAAATAACGAAAACAAAATGTGGAATGTATTTCAATGAAACTGTACTCCAACGACAAAAAATAAATGGGACATGTACGTCAATGAGATCGTACTCAACGACACAAATAACAAATTAAAATTTGACATATATGTCGTCGAAACAGTACTCTAGCGACAATAAAAAAAATATAAGTAACTGAGGCGTTAACGAGACAGTATTTGGCAACACAAATTATAACAAATATGTCGCATAAACCCTAATGTCACAATACTCGATCAACGCAAATATTAAAAAGTGGTGTCATTTTCCTCAAAAGGAGGTATCTGTACATTAAAAATAATGTAAAAGTGGCATTTACATTTTTGTACATCATCGAGACTATCCTCACAATGCAAATAGTAAATGCGACAAGAGAAGCAAATCTTCCATATACACTAGAAAAACAGTACCCCAACGACAAAAAAAAATAATAAAAAAAAATGTTGAATATACGCAATAAGACGGTACTCCAATGACACAAATAATTGAAAAATAAATGTGTCATATACTTCAATGAGACAGTAAACCAACGACACTACCAATAAAAAGCTGTGGCATTTTCGCCAAAGAGAAAGTACACTAACGACGCAAGTAATTAAATAATGTGGCATTAACGACAATCAGACTGTACTCCAACGACAGTAAAATGGTGTGGCATATACTTCAATGAGACTCAAACGACACAAATAATAAAAACAATGTTGTGGCATATAGGTTTTTGAAACATATACTTAAATAGGATGTGTCGTATACATCAATGACACAGTACTCCTATGACACAAATCAAACAAAAGTTGTGGCATATTCGCCAATGTGACAGTACCTTAACGATGCGGAAAAAAATGCGTACTCAAACGACACATATTTGAAAAATTATATGTGGCATGCTTGTCAATGAAACAGAACCCTAACGACACAGAAAATACAAAAAAAAATGTGGCATATTCATCAACTAGACCATACATCAACGACAAAATAATACAACAATGAGACAGTCCCTAGCAAAACCGTCAAGGTTACAGTACTGATCGACACAAAGGATAACAAGTATGTGCTATATACATCAATGAAACTGTACTTCGACGATACAAATAATAATAAAGATGTTTGTATTCGTCAAGGATACAGTACAGTACGACATAAATAAACAAAGATGTGGCACATTTGTCAAGGAAACAGAACTCCAACGACACAAATAAGGAAAACAATGTGTGATACGACGTGAAAAATAAAACAAAAGATTTGGCATCTACGTCAATGAGAGACTACCCTTTCACAGTGAATTATGAAAAAGGTCTATTTTGTGTCTGTGAGGCTGTATCATAACAACACAAATAATGAAAACAGGGCGTATTTGTCATTAAGACAGAAGCCTAACGACGCGACGAGATGCGTAATTTACGTCTAGGAAACCATACCCAAACTAAATTAGAAAGCATGTGTCATATATGTCAATGACACAGTACACTAACGACATCAATAATAAAACAAACATTGTGGCATAAACGTAAATGGAAAATACCATTACAAAGCAAACGGTGAAAAATGTGGAATATGAATAAATAATTCAGTATCCTTACAATGCAAATAGTAGAAAATTTGACATAGACGTCAACAAGACGACCAACAAAAAAACTAATAACAAATGAAGTATACTTTTGATATGGACTTCAAATATCAAAGCTTTTCAGTCATTTATGTGTAAAAGTGATAAAACTTCTTGCACGAATATTAGTAACTATCAAAGATGTAGCCATTGACAAAAGCATTCATGCATGACTTGTAATTACGTTCTTACGAAAATATAAATGTTGTCAATGTTTCCCTATCTCCTTTATTCTTTAATTCTATGAGGTTATGAATATATATCTGTAATTTTGCAAAAGTTGTTATGACAACTAGGGATTTTTCTTCATTACAGTGTTGGAAGAAACGAAATTCTGAGAACAATTGTCCTGACAATTCTCTGAACAACAACTCTAATGGCAACTCTAACTCAGAAATCTAACACATCAAACGTCAGTTAAATGGAAAGACACCAGAACTATATGATGTTTATGGATGGATATAAAAAAAATGCGTGTGGAATATGATTACTTAAAAAAAGGATAAGTCGACTTCAATCATATCTAACAGAGAAGAAATGTTGGAAAATTGGTTGAAAATCTGAAGAACAAAAAATATTTTTGGATTATTTTGGCTTACGACATTGGTACAACCTTCAAAAATTAGGAAAAAAAAGAAAAGATTCTCTTGAAAAGTGCAATCCATGTAAATCAACCCATATAGACATGTCTTCTTTGCACAAATCTCTCTACAAAGACTCCTGCCAAATTTTGGAAATATGCCAGACAGCTACAGACCATTTAATTAATACCGTATCCCCGACATCAATGACACAAGAGAAAGGATTAAAAATCGTCAAGTCTTTTATCAATATCAGCCGGGAAGCCACGGATCGAATCGATCAATCAGATCATTGCATGTCAAAATTCGCGCGCTAAGTGGAGATAATCAGGAATTTTCTTATAGGTGGCGCTGTATCAAAAACAAAACAAATCTATCGCTAGCGGCAACAGTCGGGAATACGCTGAGAACACGTTACTACCTTTTAATCGTGACTGTTTGTACGTGTTTTTTTTTCAAGATAAATGTCACAGAGACTTGACTGCACAGCTGAAATATTATTTGTTTTGGAAAATATTAAAATTCAAGTCGTTCTCCCGAGTCAATTTTGCTTTGACGTCTGTGTCTAAATTTATGGCGGGTAAAAACCCAGCCTGAATTTAACTGGCACACTTGCGTCTCCCTAAACAAATCAAATTGTAGATGCTAAAAATAAACGAATTATATATAAATGCATCAGGGAAACCGCATAACTACCCAGCATCCATCGCCAGCTTCCGTAAATTAACCTTCAGAAAGCTGTTTCAAGATTACAGATATTTTCCCTTATTGCACCCATTATAAACCATTTATAACTCCGTTTTTATAGGTTTCCTTACAGATACAGTTACCTAAAGATAAATATATAATGCAACATCATTTTTAGATGTTTTAAGATCACAAATACAAATTTCCTTACCCGTTTATGAGAGGTTACCCCACAAAAACCTGAGGAGGACGAACTTGTTATAATTTATAATGTGAATTTTCAGTATTTCAGTCCAGCTCCTCACTCATACATTCTGTTTTATGTAATCATTCAGTGATATGCTCCTTTTAAACATATGAGAACATGATGTACAGGTTATCTGATATCATTTTGACTTTCTATATCACAGTGGCACAGATTCTGCTGACTAATGATCTTATTTACAGTTAGGAGTACCTGTTATTTGTTCTTTGTTTTTTTTTGTGTTGAATCTATGTTTTTATGACTTTCTTCATTTATTCATAACCATGTCTGGTCGTAGCAGTTGTAGTAAATTGCACCCAGAGAGAAGACCAGGACCATGTGCCTATTGTAATAATGATCATATATCAAATAGATAATTCAGAAAGCGAGTGACTTGCCAGATTTTACTAATTTTGTTTCTTCAAAGTATAAAATTGCTGAATTAGACTGCATATGCAGAAAATGTGAGGGAAAGTTGAAAAAAAGCTTTTCCAGAGTACAGAATGATTCCCACACTGAACAAGAGGTTTCCCATTAAAAAAAAAAAACCGTACAGAGACTGAAAAGTGTTTTTTGTCCTATTTTGCAGATGCTGATGGCTGCACTAGTTCAGATATTCACCATTATACTGAAATCAATATTCCAGTTTTTGAGAAGGTTTTTTTAAGTTTCTATGCATACACAGTACCAATGATACCTTTTTTTCTCATCTTTGTCATTCCCACTATAATGAATTGAACAAATGTATTAACCTAACTGTTGTACAATGTATAGTATGTGACACATTTTCTGGAATGAACACTGGCTCATTTAAAACTGTCAGTGAGGATAAACGGGAGCTATTTACTCGTTACTTCAACTTTGATATGCGTGTGGAAAATTTAATGTGTTGTCCTTATTGTTACAATAATTTTAATTCCTTTTCTAGATCAGATGCTGCAGAGTACCAGCTGTCCAAAAACAACTGAATACTTATTCAGTTGTTTGGAAAATTTTACAGTTATAGACACTGAAAAGGTAACAACAGATAATATAGATTCATTTTCTTTCAGGTCTGTCCTAGAATCTGTCATAAGTTATTTTGTAGAAGAAAAAAACCTTGCTTTTACCAAATTTATACGAACAGTATAAATGTATTTTACACAAAATGCAAAAAGTTAGGCATGTGTAGAGCAGAAGGTTTTTCATCCTCCTCAGTTATTATTTACCATGTTGAAGTCGTGTCTTGGCAGATCACTATCATATTATGTGCCAAAGAAATAAAAATTAGGAGAGAATGATTTACAGGAATGGTACTGATATTTTGGTTGTTTACACACAGTTGTAAGAAAATCTTAAATGTATTGACGATAACAAAAAGAAAGCAGAAAAACAAACAAGAGCAAAGTCTAGAAGATGCTGTAAAATCTTAAAAATTATGTTAAAATATATGTATCAGATAAAATCAAGATGGACGGACTTCTGACATTGACAACTTTAAGTGTGAAGATGAAATCTTGAAAATCCCCTATATTAATGGAATTTTATTTTCAGAATTTGTTCTACTGATAATGAAGAGAAAATGCTGAAGAAGTCACAATTTACTTGAGTTCACATTATTCTGAACCTCTTTTCAATATTTTCAGAATGATGCCACGTTTGTACATTTTGAATTGTAATTTTCATTTGCTAGATTAGGGCTGGTATCTCAAAGGACTCTCTCAGAAGATACATCACTTATAGGTGCAGAGAATTAGAACAAAAACAGAGGTATAGTTTATCAGATAGTATTGTAGCCTCATTAGATAACCTTGATTAAAACTGGGCTTACAGACTGTGGTTCCAACATGAGTCAAAAATTAATATGTTTGATGATTCCAATCTGATTTCAAATCTTAATCAGACCAACATCGAACATGACATATCTGAAGTTAAAAATTCCAGAGAGCGTAAACTGAAAAGACATTATTCAGAAACTTGTAAATCCAGAAGACAAATTTGGGCTCCCACCAGTAAAAAGCAGAATAAGTTTTCTAACATGTCACCATCAGATTTAGATGAAACATCTGCAGAGATTGGTGATTGGCATATATTAAAAATGTCCTTCCCATATTTGTCAAGATTTATTTTGATGCTGGATTGAAGCAACTTGCTACTAAACATCATCATGGAGCTACGTTAAAGTTTTAACTGAGTGTAGCAAGTTTGCTATAACTCATAGGTTTTTATACAAGATTGGGAAGCAGTTATGAGACATCAGGTGAAATCCTTTTGAATACAAATCATGTGAATCACCTTATGATATTCAAGTTTCAGATTTAATATTAGATATTATTTCAGATGTCATTAGATGAAGGAGAAGATGATGTTTGTAAAACTGATGTCTGGGAGAAGGTATGTAAGAAAAAAAGGGAGATTTTTACTTTTTTACAGATGATTTATTAGAAGAATATAAAACTTGGCGTCATGAGAACTCCTCAGTCAACCAAACTTTTGCTTTTTTGGACAATTTTGTACATTTAGATTTTATGGCTTATCTTGGTTTGTTTTTCTCTAAACGTAGTAGAAACTGGCACTTACGCAATGTGTCGCTGAAAAAATTACTTGTCTATTTCATGCTTTTGATTGGCAAAATTATCAGAGACTCATACCTACCATCTTGCTGATCTCCACACTTTCCAGAACCTGTTATTAAACATTTTGCAGCTGGCTGCTTTTCAGTTTCAATTTCAGGTAAACATTTGTATTCTGTAGCACTAGATGAAGCACATGAAATGGAAATTAATTTAAAGTAAAAAAATACTCTAAACTCTTTCAGCCAGTCTTCTTTGGCTAATCTCACTTTTTTTTTATTTACCTTACAGAGCAAAGACATTGCATAACTTTAAATCAGAATTACAACTTGAAAGAGAAGAAGGTTTATATCAGAGAGAAGGTACAATGTCTCATGTTAAAATGCAGAAAAACAGTTTTGAATACATGTCCAATTTGGAAAACATCATCTCTGTTTGTCATAAACTGTATTGAAAATTTACATCATATTTTACCAGAACTGAGACTAATCATGAACAGACTGACAGTTTGACAAATTATAGAAAGTATGGTGAGGAAGACTTGGCAAATTATTTAAAATGCTTTTATTTAGAACTTGTGAAACAGCAGGAAAGCCTCCCCAGAAAAAGAAAAAATTTAAAACTTTTGCTCCTATTTAAATAACTATTCACAAGCAGAAAAAAATTAAAGGTCAAAATACAGTGATTTCTTGTTTGAGGAAAAATGCATTTCAGGCATAGTGGTAGTGCAGTCAAGGATTTGGACAAGCTGCCACGTGCTTTGTGTGATGCAGAAGGAATTCAAGAAAGGGCCAAAAAGCCACTGCAGCTATTGTCTTTAAAAATATTATTCTGATGCTTTTTATTACAGGTTCCTAAGGCACCACTATCAAGTAAAACTACTGTCATTATTGATGGTATATTTATTATCAATACCAGTCCACTTGCCTCACACCAGACCTTTGGTGATTATTGTGATTTTCTTTTTAATGGATGGATTATAAAGTATTATAATCAATATACAGCAAATGAGGTTCATTTACTATTTAATGATCCAAATAGGAATGGTGTTAGCCCAAAAAACATTGAAAGAACGCGGAGGAATACAGTTGTACAGGAACTAGTTGTACGTACATGTATTTCCTCCGACACACCATTGCTATCAAACTGGAGAAATTTTATTGCAGTTCGCCATCAAAAGCGACTTTTGGTTAACTTTTTGTCTGAATATATTTTGTCTCTTTCATTGACTTTTTTTCTGTACTAACCAATGTTGTTTTGTTACAGCTGGAGGATTTGATGATGACAGAAAAGACAGAGCAATTTCCATATTAAATGGTCAGGTTGTAGATTATGACTTGGCATCTGCTAATCATGAAGAGGCAGATACTAGAGTATGGTTACATGCATCAGTTACAACAGCAGATCAAGTCATAATCTACAGCCCTGATACTGATGTATTTTTATAGGTTTACCACTTGTACCTAATTTAACTAAAATGTATATGTGCAGTTGAGAGATTCACCATACAACAATTCATTTCTTTCTATGGACAAACTTGTAAAGTGTATTACTTTGAATGATTCACTTTAACAGGAATTGACAGTGTTTTGATATGTATGCAGTTACTTTTATCTATAGTGGATGTGATTTTGTGTTGTAGGAAATGAAAGCTTTGCTGATGTTCATGGTCTTAATGGCCTTCGTTCATTTTAGAGGTTAATATGTTCTGTTTATTTTAGTAAACATCGTGCTGCATTTCAGCCATATTCTACTCCTAAATCATTATTTGATTCTATTTCAGAGGGGCTTACATGAAAACATTTATCTTTTATTTCAGCTATCAGAGAAAAGCTGTGGAAAGAGTGGTCACTGAAGTGGAAATGATGCCAAACCATGAAGCCCTCAAACTACACTGGATGCGGTGTTGCTGGGTGTTGATAATGGGTGTCAGAGCACCAGCAATACCCATACACTATCTGATTTGTCAAAATCTGGATAGCAAATCACTGATAATAGATAAGAAATTGTTTGGGACACTGTTTTAAATTTTCAGAAAGTAGAGAAAACTGTAGAATGGTATACTAAAGGGTGTGGATGTAACTCTGGATGCAAAACAAACAGGTGTAAATTTAGAAGGCACAAAATGATAACTGTGATGGTTTTGTGGTCCAGGTTGTAAATGTGTAAACTGTTTTAATGTTCCAGGTAGTGGAGATCAAGTACTAGATATGTCTATTGACCTTGATGATGTCATTTCAGATGAAACAGAAGACTTTGAAGATCCAGTTGAAGATGAACAACCTGAAGTAGATGGATTAGTTGAGGAACTTGATCAAAAGATGATTACTGGCTTTTCAGTAGTGAAGAGATTTAATTTTATTTATTTTCAGACAAAATCCTTTCATGGATATGTTGTTAATGGCAAAGCTGTTCAATTTATCACAGTGCTTTAAGATGAAAAGTGGAATCAAGCTTGATATATTGTAATAGGTCTTCTTTAATTGTTAAGTTCTGCATATTTATTTTGTATGTCCTGGAAATTTGTGTTGTAATAATCTATACCCAACCTCTGCTTTTACTGATATTAACACTTCTATTTTGAAAGAAGTTTTTAATGGAGAGGCCTTGAACCTAAACTTGATGAACAATTTGCAAATTTTGAAATCTTGCTTGTCAATATTATTTGATCCAGTTATATAAACTGCATTTGTATAAAATAGTATGATATCTTTGTGGTGTATGAATGTTCAATGTTTCCAAATTCCTACCACTAGATTTGCAAGTTTCCCATTCAAATTTGTTATTGTTAATTCTACCTTTGAACCTCAGTTTTTGTGCATTTCAGGTATTTAGGGCTTCAATTAATGATTTATTGAAACCTCAACAAAGAGAGATAACTCTTAAAATTTGAGATATTGGAGACAACTGTATTAATCACTTTATATCTTTTAGGACTACTGAATGGCTGTCATTGGTGTTATTTTAAACAGACATCAATGGAATTTGCTAATATTTATGTCTAATACAAATTTTGTACTGTACATATTTTCAGGTCTTTTTTCAGATAGCATCATTTATTACATGATAACTTGGGCTTAGATATTTTCCTGTGTTATGTTTTTACCATAAATGAGCAAGAACAATTACCTTTACTAATTTGCTTTATGCTTTGTACAAGTTTCAGATCCTTAAAATACTGGTTTGAGAAAATTTTATGTTGGATGTACAGATAATACAGTCGAGGCAAATAGGAAATACCATAATATTATGAAATTTCATAATTTTATTGATATATTGGATCAAATTGGAGTTGTCTTTCCTAGACGCATAGTGTCAAAATGGACATGGAGATAACAACTTTGTCTTAAACGAAGTCGAAAGGAAGACAACTCATTATTATAAAAGTTAACATTTAAAATATAAATTTGTATAGCAATTTAGGAGTTTATTAAATTGGGTTCGAACTATGGATTTTATATATACAAGGAGTAACTCTAGATAAATCAAACTTGACTAAAGATTATTTAAAATCTGGTGTAATGCACTAGAAAGAATCATTATATTTATTACTATTTTATCAGTCTACGACATAGCCAATCATGCATGTGGAGGTCAATTGCGAATTTATTTACAGTTTATTTATTATGTAAACAAATTTAAGACCGTAAAATTATGCAAAATCACAGAAAAATATTTCTAAAAAAAAATATGTTTGAAAATCTAACACCGGGAGATAAACAAACAATTGAGTTCCTCACAAAAACTGATAACTATGACAATAATTATTACGTTCAGGCAATAGCCTGTGTACAAATCAGCATAGACATTTATGCGATTGATGCGGATCTGACATTACAACATTAACAATCTTCAAAGCTGAAAAGTAATTCTTTGCATCATAGCAAATTATTAATGTCCAAATGATGGACATTGGCTATCTGATAAAGAAAATAAATTCACTAAAATCTTAAAAACAAACAGCAAAATGTCAATAAAATTTTATATATACGTAGAATTCTGAGTTGAGGTGAATTAATTGTAACAAAGAATATGTATACCTTTAATCTTTTTTTGCACTTGCTCATGGAGATAAACACATATGGCAAATAACCTATTGTTATTTGAAAAGAAACTGTACTCAGCAT